>CM059221.1:22856307-23163807 GCA_030347435.1 Clarias fuscus
CATATAAGGAACATACAATAAAGTTGGGGGGGACTGCTGGACGTTCTGCTCTCATACAGTATGAGGACATCTCGGATCTTCAGAAGATTTTAGATGTTCAGTTAGGTCTCCAGTGTGTTTGTACAGATGGAAAAAGTGCATTCCTGACTTTTTTTTTTTCCATTTTTTCCCTGTCCTGGGTTTAAACGATTACCAATTACCAAGTCCCCCTAACGTGACCTCATATACAGTAAGTGAAACCTTTCCCCAGCTCGTTGCTCTGCTTTGTTGTTTACTGGGTGGGACTCAGCAGTAGCGCATTTGCATAGACAGTGAAATGCAGCACGTTCGGAGGAGAAGTGAAACAGAGGGAGTTTCAAGAGGTATGAAAAATTGCGAGCTGGAGTATTAACAGACTTACTATGTGTAATGGGGGGGGGGGGGGGGGGGGGGGGAGTTCTGAGACCTGTGTTAACTTGTTAAGATCTTATGGGACCTTTAAAGGAGAAAAAACATATGCCAAGGCCAGAACAGGCTGATGCATAACAGATGAGGTATGTTATGATTGTGACACAAATCTGTATACAAATGCTTTTCTGTTGCACCTCTCTTAAGGTTTTTCAAGATTTCCATTAATAAAGATAAAGAAGTGGCTCGTGCACTGCAAAGCAACGGTCAGGTCAGGCCCCAGGAGCAAGCAACTGACAACGAAAAAAAAAATCTGTATTTGCATCTGTATTTCTATCTGATTTAAACCCATAATCTGCGTATCAATACTTGGTTATATCCTTGCTCGGTGTGTCGAAGGGTGACGTAGTGAACGCAGCACTAACGAGACTAAAGTTTCTCTGGGAAGCATCCCGCTTTCATGGTTGCCAGCTCGTTTAATTACGGCGGTGAAGGAGTGGATGAGTGTTGGATGGGGGGGATGAGCAGCGCGCAGAAGACGCGAAAGGAAAGGAGGGGAGGAATCCCTCTCTGACAGCCCTCCTCAGATTCCTCACCTGTCCAATGCAGAAGAAGCACCTGTCACTGCACACTTAATCACCGTCCCGCTCGGGCTGCAGCCAAGAAGCCACACCAGCGCGACGAAAATTAAAATGAACTTTCTCGCCACGCAGTCACAAAGGGGAAAAAAATTATAACATAAAAAAAAAAAAAAAAAAAGCAAAACGCTGTCACTCCCCTTTCCCTCATTAATATTCCGAGGTTAAGAGCTTTTCAGCGAAACGTAATTAATTGAGGCTGAGCTGACAGTAAACAAGCAATTTCAAATTAAAGCGAAATGACAGGACCGTCATTTGTAAAATGTGAGCAGATTTTGGCGACAGATAAATGAAGGAAAATGTTAAGGAGGAAAAAGTGATGAAGATATTAATCTTCACCTGTCTGTGTCAGCGTGCCACTCATGTCGACGATGCTGCTCTCGATCCTCTGCAGATGCTTCTTGTCCTCTTTGCTGCCCATAATGAGGGGAAGGATGTATTTCTGCAATTAAAAACATGACACGCTATTAGAATGGCTTGCAGGAAATGGGGAGGGGGAGGCGGGGGTGTGTGTGTGTGTGTGTGTGTGTGTGTGTGTGTGTGTGTGTGTGTGTGTGTGTGTGTGTGTGTGTGGAAGAAACGCCGCCAAACGTGCGAGGGCACGCTCGGCCGCACACGCCCAGAACAGGACGCACGTCTGCCAATTTGGGCTAAACGAGGACACGCGGGGAAACCAAATCAAATATCAGTTAAAAAAAAATAATAAAAAATTAGGAAGCAAGTAAAATATTCACATGACTAAAGGAGCATGATTTCCTGATGTTTGTCATTACACAAATTGTAATTAAGCCACTTTGCTTCTTCTTTTTTTTTCATCCACCTCCTTTTGCGTTTTCGTCTTCTTCCTCTCCCTCTAGAAGATCTTGTGGTTTGTTCATGTCATCCTCAACAATTTGACTCAATAGCTGACAAGCAGGCCAAGAATTAAGCAACGGGGCGTGACTCTGGGTTCAACTTCATTAAGCCTTTTTGCCCACAGCCTGGCTGCTCCATTCCATGTCACCTAGTGAGCACAATTGCTTGTCAGAGTTAAGCCTTGTTCAACAACACGTTCATACACAGAGGATGAGCTAGTGGGTCGGAGGGCTAACACATCCCTGGGCTCGCTGACTCTTAAGACATCCTGTATAGCTAAGGTTTTTCTTTTTTTTCTTTTTTTTTTCTCCTCGAGCGAACACCGCTCAGTAGCATTACTGTAGATAAACGGGAACTGGAACAGGAGGTCCTGCTGCGAGCTACAAGCGTGTCGGGCCTTCGGTCTGCCGGAGGAGAACAGTTGGTCCGGGCAGGTTTTCACAGCGGCCCCGAGCGTTGTTGACACTGGCAAAAGTAATAAACACTTTTAAGTTGAAAAAGATTAAATGGCTGTCAGCGCTGGGGTAATTAATAAGAGGGCTGCTGCGAGTGGTGTTTACACCATGCTCTATAGCATAAATAAAGGATGGGGCGAGCGTGGGGCATATGGTGACACTGGCACGCCGCTCCTGTGATATGACAGCAGTGTGAGAGCTCACACCAGGGAATACCGCCTACCCATGTCAGCACGCACACACAGATACACACACACACACACACACACACACACGCACACACACGCACACGCACACACACACACACGCACACACACACACACGCACACACACACACACACACACGCACACACGCACACACGCACACACGCGCACACGCGCACACACACACACACACACACACACACACACACACACACACACACACACACACACACCTCAGTGAAGAGACTAATATGAGAGAGACGAGACAGTTTAATGAGAAAAGGGATCTAAAATAAAAGAAGAGGAGGTTCTAAAAGGACGCGTTTAACACGTATTCAGAGGTTTTGGTCGAAAACTGAAAGTAATAAACCACCAACTAACAATGAGGCGGAAATTAGTACGTAGATGCAGATGAACGTTTGCACCCGATCTGAATGGTAAAAAAAAAAAAAAGAAAAAAAGTCTGTAATACTACTTAACACTTTGTCCACAAAAATATTTAATTAACCATTTAAATAAAATATTTTTCATAGATTTTTTTTCCTGCACCGTTTTGCCACAGCCTTCTTATTTCAAACAGATCTAAAAGGTTAGAGAAAGCTTTTGAACTTTTTTTATTGTTTTTTTTTTTTTTTACCGTTTTTAAACTATTGAAAGAGCATTAGCTGACGATTGTGTTATTCTTGATGATAAAAGGAACGTCAGTGACACGCACAATACAGGTGTTGTTGCTATAATTAGAGGAGTCTCTCTGACTGCCGTAGGGGTATGCAAACATTTGCACTCGACCATTGATCGATAGATACAGAGATGCACGGACAGAGCGCCAAGACAGTAGTTGAAATACAAAACAATGCAGGATGCAAAACGTGTATTAAAATGACAAAGCTGGATAACAGTCTCAGCTTAAACAAGAAATTACCTCGCATACCTGGATGTGAAATTTTATTTATTTATTTATTATTTTATCCGTAATTATATCGCAGTGTTGTTCACTGAAGTGAAGACGTCTGTCCCTTTTCAGCATTAAAGAGCAGCTCTGAGTGCTAATACTTTTTCTTTTCTTAGCACCAGTTTGTCCACAGGGATTTACAGTATATGACGCGTGCTCCACATAAGACTAAGACTAATAATAAGTGGATTAGGAAAATCGATGACATAGCTGTCTGTAAGGACATTAATAATGTTTATTAATAAACATTAATAAACATTAATAAATAGTAAAAGAGAATATTAATCTGGTGCAGGAACTACTGTTTAGAGCTTTAAGAATGTAAGCGATAACAAGAACAAACATCATTAAAGCATGATGTCATTATTTATCATAAAACTTTATTTTTATTGAGCATAAGGTGAATTGTGAATCAAGGTGGCATGATCAAGGGGTCGAGGTCTGCCTTTAGGTCTGTGTGTGTGTGTGTGGAGCATTTTCTCTCCATGCTAGGTGGGTTTCCTCTGTGTAATCCGGTTTCCTCCCACAGTCATGCAAAGACATGCAGATGAAGCTGATTGGTGTTTCCAAACTGGGTGATTTGGGACAGTGATTATTTTCCTGGTTATTCCCGATGTGTACGGTGTTGTACTAAAAGTGTATGTTGGCTGTTTAGTGGAATTAGAACCACGTCATACTGCAAGTGTGATTATAGTGGAAATGCCATAATACTGAGAGAGAAATTACATTTGGACTGAAAAAGCGCAGATCTCCGGTGTCATGTGGAAAAAATGGCCCTCCGTGGAGCTCTTCCCAAACTATTAATAATAGCTGTATAGCTGCGAAGGCATGAGGGGCTTTATAGAGCCGCGTGCGTGCCGACAGAACCAGAGGGATCTACAGAGAGTAAGTGAAGTGGTTGTTTTGGAGCCACGTACTGTAAACACGAGCGTGCACACACGTGCACAGCAACATGCATACTCCGATCCTGAGAATGATGTAATTGAACCTAGAGCTGCTCAAACCACAGCGGTCTGCATTCACTGCTGTTCCATATATAACACTTGGGGGGGGTTGGTTGTGTTATGAAGCACACATACCCCATGTGGCCAGTGTATTAGGATTAGGAGTCCTGACTAACAGGGTCTCCTCTACAAAGGAGGTGCGGTGGAGTTGAGATTTTCCCAGAAAGGAACCGTGAAACGGAGAGAAAAAGCGTTTGAGGTGAGCTCATGCTCACGCGGATGACGCAAAGCAGACAGGGTGATGCACATGGAGCGCTCTCTCTCTCTCTCTCTCTCTCTTTTCTAACCTCACTGGTACTGTGACAAACTCTAAGCCAGGATCCTCAGGTGAGATCCTGGGATTTTTAAGAGAAATGTGAACAAAGCTACTGTAGAATCTGCAGATTGCCTTATTTAGATATACTGTATGTTTTATCTTAAATCAAGTCATGCAGGAACTTACGCGGTACAGGTGATGGAAGCCAAAGGCCATTCCTGCCATGATGATGGCCAGGGCACCATACTCTCTCCATCTGTAACCAGGGGGATCTAAATAAAAAATAAATAAAAAAAACACACACACACACACACACACACACACACACACACACACACACACACACACACAAACACACCAGTTATTGACAAGAGCTGCAGAGACTACACACACACACAAACACACACACCGGCACTACTGTGCTGTGGACTTCTTAAATAAAACAGGAAAAAATTCAAAGCATCAGATTAAACGTTTTTTCCAATATGGCTTTTTCCAGCTTATACACAGCATGGGGTCAGGGAGAGCTCCATGTTGGACTGTTAAGGTGTTGGACTACGGTTCGGAAGGTCCCATGTTCAAACCCCACGAGCACCAAGTTGCCACTGTTGGGCCCTTGAGCAAGGCCCTTAACCCTTAACTGCTTTGATGTATAATGAGAAAAACTGGATGAGGCGGCTCATTTAAAGGGACGCTATAGATAAATGAGATGAAATTCTTTAAAATGAGGTTTTTGACGGAAGGAGACTCCAGTGTCAACCGAGATTTAAATTTTTTACTGACGAAGTTGACAAGCAGGATTTTTTTATTCAAAATGTGAGGCTGTTGAAGGAGTGAGATTGTTTTCCCCCCTTAGACAAGACAACAGTAAATGTTGTCACTATGTTGTTAGTCTTTCGGCTGCTCCCGTCGAGGGGTCGCCAACTGATACGCATTTTATCTGGGCTTGGGATCAGTGGCTGGGGTTTGGGTATTGGCTGGGAATCGAACCTGGGCCTTCCGCATGCCACTGAATCATCAATGCCCTTAGTAAATGTCATACACTGTAAACAAATAAAAAGTTGACATTCTTTCGGAAATTCAAAAGAAGAAGAAGTGCGCGTTAGCATTACAGTATGTTGTGGTAGAAGAGGAGTAAAAGAGCTCAATGCTCTGTTAAAGGAAAAATATTCATCATAACTTTGTAGTGGTAACATACCACACACCACCTTGTCATGACTAAAACAAAACAAAAAAAAAAGGCTACTACTACTCAGCCTGTGTGAAACAAAACGATATTCTCTTTGTGAATAAGCAGAGTGTAAAAGCCTTTTCTGATGGCCGCCTAAAACCAGCAGAGCAGCTGTCAAAAGTATCATAATGAAAACGCACAGGAAGAGTTTTCGATTTTCTTCTAACCCCCTCAGTACAGTAGCCGCATGAAGCGGGTTCTGAGCGCTATGAGGAAATGGTTGCCACATCAATGACTCCCACACACTCATTCTCAGAAACACACACGTCGAACCTTTAAAAATATCAGTTTCTGCTCTGCTCGGTTTCTAAACACACAAAAAAAAAAGAAAAGAAAAAAAAAAAAAAAAAAAGAATACGCACTATACGTGTATAACACAGGACAGAAATATTACTGTATTACTCAGTCTGTAGTGTGGGAATTCCATGTACGTTTTACCACTTGATCGATCAAGCCTAACGCTCAATGGGGTTTCTGAGAAATATTGAAAAAAAAATTCAAGTTGTTGTCAAAGCTCAGACTTCAGCCACTACCAGCCACTTTTCCCCGTGACAAAGCAGCTATGTGTGGTCCTGCACAGCGATGTGTAATAGGTTAAGGAAAAAAAAAATTTATCATGTAAATAATCATGGACCTAGGAGAAAAGTAATTAAGGCACGTCTGGCTGTGGCAGGTCAACATGTCAGGTACAAAATGCTCCATTTTGTAACATACTGAGCCCGGGGAACAGGTGTGTCGCTATAATTTGTCTGAATCTGCTCCATTGAATACAAATAAACAAGGCCTCGAAAAGACTTGCAGACAAATCTGTTCTTTTTTTTTTTCTTTCCCCTTCTGTTTTCGAAGCTGTGTCTTTGGAAAAGCAGGTGGCCGAGCATGAATGAGCAGACGACGAGAACTTTTGATGGCATCTTGCGTGATTTGACATGCAAAAAATACCCTAACCGCCAGTCCCAGGTTAGTCTAAGGCTGCTTTCAGGTGATGTTTGATGCCTGCCGGCACGTCAACAGCATTCCCCGTCGAAGCTTCTGCACCGGGATCGCATTTCTAAAATAACTTTGGGGGTTGGGGGGGGGGGGGGGGGGGTACTTGCAGTTTCACATTTAACACTTAAGACTTTCGGTGGCGTAGGGGTTCTTGAGCCAAAGTCAACGCTGACTTCCTTCTCTTCCTGGGCGCTTTCTCTTTCTCCGTCTCACGCGGCCGCTTTTCATTTGGTCACTTACGGTGCGAGCCTGAGCCCCATTCCCCCTGCTTTTTTCCAATCTCCGCTCAAATTTATTGGGTTCAGGGAAGACACTACTGTCCTTCTGCCGGCTGAAAATAGGGATCAGAGTATTCATTACTCCGACAGAGATGGATACAGGCCTTCGTGCGTCGTCCTCATAACAAGGACATCAAAGAGAAGTAGTCCTCCTCTTTCCAGCCTGACCCCCACACAAGACTCCCTGGTCTCACCTCATTATGCACTTCTCTTATAGCCGTTTTGATATAAAACCTTCCGTTAGAGGCGGCCTGGAGCCTAACTGCGCGGCCATCCCATCAGCGGCGCTTTCATTACAAAACATGAGATGCTTGGGGAGTCAAGGACGGTGTGGCAATAAACGAGGGTGGAATACATCTGGAATCATTGTCATATAGGTTAAGCATTAGGCGGACTTCATTCTGCATTGGTAAATCAGTGGTCGGCTTGACGCTCATAACCCCTGCGAGGTAATAAAGATACAGGTTTGGAGCAGGCCCTTTTCTCTTCCTTTCCAAACCCATCGGCGAATGGGACAGATTGCCATGATGGAGAGAGCATTGTATCACACGGCCCACACGCTCTTCCCCGGGTACAGGAATTAATTACAGATCTACACAAATACGAGGTCATGTACTGTCATGAGGTAACCTAGAACAGAACGATGCGATTCATGGGTTGCTGCAGGACGGCAGCAGCTATAACAACGAAATTTACAGCAAGTCTAAGAGGAAAATATGCTGTGACTATGTTAAGCAGGTTGCGCTGGACATAACTGCTTTATATGTCCTTTACTTGCTCATATTTTGTATAATAATAATTAAAAAAAGGAATTATTATTTAGAGTAAAAGTCTATGATGTCATGAAAAAATCTAACACAATTAAAGATATAACAAAAATAACGGCAGCATTTCGCAAGCAAGCAGAGAGACGATGCATCATCTTAAATAAAACACCAGAGGCAACTCATCTCTTCACACCTAATGTCACCTACATCATCGAAACATCTGGACAGATGTGTGTCAATCCCTAATAATCCTGCCCTCTGTTAAAACCAGTGCTACTGTAACTTTCACACCGTCCAACAAGTCATGTCCACTCGTGTCATTAGCACCACTTCAGCAACCCATACAAGCTGTAAATAAGCAATAAATAAATGTGTGTGCGTCATTTTATTATTATTCTTTTTCCAGAACCCAAACACGATGACCTATGAGGTCAGTCAGACCACATCAAAAGCGCAGATCACACCCAAACAGTCTGGTCCGTCCCTCCCATTTGTGCCTTTTTATTTTTTAACCTGCACAAACAAACCGACCTGTTTTGTTTCTCAATGCCGTAGCAAATCCCAAAGAAGCCACACAGTTTTAATGTGTTCGTCTTTTCATTACAACGTATTTTCATTCCATCGAAGATAGTTTGAAATTCAAAGCGCTTTAATTTAATCCAGGCACAGACGTTTTGGTCTGGTTTTGCATTCTTGATGAAAATTTGATAAACATTACATCAACAATGAAATTTTGTTGACTGTTGGCAACCTGGGGAAATCTCAGATGTCACACTGACTGAAATTTTGTGGCTTCTAATCAGCCACAGATTTATATACACACACATATAAACACATATACACACACACACACATACACACACATATATACACACATACACACACACACATATATACACACACACACACATATATACACACACACATATATACACACACACATATATACACACACACACACACACACACACACACACACACACACATATACACACACACATATACACACACACACACATATATACACACACACACACACACACACACACACACACACACACACACACACATACACACACATATACACACACGCGCGCACTGTATACACGCGCACACATACATACACACGCACACACGTGGACAAAATTGTTGGTACCCTTCGGTCAATGAAAGAAAAACTCACAATGGTCACATAAATAACTTTAATCTGACAAAAGTAATAATTTAAAAAAATTCTATGAATGTTAACCAATGAAAGTCAGACATTGCTTTTCAACCATGCTTCAACGGAATTATTTAAAAAAAATAAACTCATGGAACAGGCCTGGACAAAAATGATGGTACCCCTAGAAAATACTGAAAATAATAATAATAAGGGACATGTTAATTCAAGGTGTGTCCACTAATTAGCATCACAGGTGTCTACAATCTTGTAATCAGTCAGTGGGCCTATATATAGGGCTCCAGGTAGTGACTGTGTTGTTTGGTGACATGGTATGTACCACACTCAACATGGACCAGAGGAAGCAAAGGAAAGAGTTGTCTCAGGAGATTCGAAAGAAAATTATAGACAAGCATGTTAAAGGTAAAGAGTATAAGACCATTTCCAAGCAGCTAGATGTTCCTGTGACTACAATTGCACATATTATTCAGAAATTTAAGATCCATGGGGCTGTAGCCAACCTCCCTGGACGTGGCCGCAGGAGAAAAATTGATGACAAATCAAAGAGAAGGATAATCCGAATGGTAACAAAAGAGCCCAGAAAGACTTCTAAAGAGATCCAAGGTGAACTTCATGCTCAAGGAACATCAGTGTCAGATCGCACCATCCGTCGTTGTTTGAGCCAAAGTGGACTACATGGGAGACGACCAAGGAGGACACCATTGTTGAAAACAAATCATAAAAAAGCCAGACTGGAATATGCCAAACTAGATGTTGACAAGCCACAAAGCTTCTGGGAGAATGTCCTATGGACAGATGAGACAAAAATGGAACTTTTTGCCAAGGCACATCAGCTCTATGTTCACAGACGGAAAAATGAAGCATATCAAGAAAAGAACACTGTCCCTACTGTGAAACATGGAGGAGGCTCTGTTATGTTCTGGGGCTGCTTTGCTGCATCTGGCACAGGGTGTCTTGAATCTGTGCAGGGTACAATGAAATCTCAAGACTATCAAGGGATTCTAGAGAGAAATGTGCTGGCCAGTGTCAGAAAGCTGGGTCTCAGTCGCAGGTCATGGGTCTTGCAACAGGACAATGACCCAAAACACACAGCTAAAAACACCCAAGAATGGCTAAGAGGAAAACATTGGACTATTCTAAAGTGGCCTTCTATGAGCCCTGACCTCAATCCTATTGAGCATCTTTGGAAGGAGCTGAAACATGCTGTCTGGAAAAGGCACCCTTCAAACCGGAAACAACTGGAGCAGCTTGCTCATGAGGAGTGGGCCAAAATACCTGCAGAGAGGTGCAGAAGTCTCATTGACAGTTACAGGAATCGTTTGATTGCAGTGATTGTCTCAAAAGGTTGTGCAACAAACTATTAAGTTAGGGGTACCATCATTTTTGTCCAGGCCTGTTCCATGAGTTCATTTTTTTTATAATTCCGTTGAAGCATGGTTGAAAAGCAATGTCTGACTTTCATTGGTTAACATTCAGAGAATTCTTATTTATTATTACTTTTGTGACCATTGTGAGTTTTTCTTTCATTGACCGATGGGTACCAACAATTTTGTCCACGTGTGTACATACACACGCACACATATATACACACGCATACATATATACACACGCACACACTTACTGTATACACACACTGTACCCACACTGTACACACACACTGTACCCACACTGTACACACACAGACTTACTGTACACACACACGCAGCACCAGATTCCGTTTGTACCCTGAATCAGCGCTTTGTGAAACTCAACATAAACTTCAACTGAATGTTCGTCAATTAATAAGTACTGTAGGTGCATTTACAGTAGTCCTAATATTCCACTAATAATGTGAAGGAGTTACTGCTCAATCAGAATAAAAGGTGCAACATGTAAATACCTCAATCTGAACAGTCTGATCTGATCCAGCCGACCAGAATGAATTTCCATTCTCAATAAGAGCGGTGGTGTAAACCTTTGAGAACTCGTTCAATGGGTAAATATTAGCCATGTAAACACTTGAGCCAATCGTTTCTCTCTTGTTGGAATAATCATACATTTTGTGTGCATGTTTGCCCAACGTGTGAGTTACATTAGGAGATGAGTTTCTGGTTCCTGATCGGTAATCCCCAGGAGAACAGCTCTTTCCCAACAGTCTTTGGTTTCGAATTCATATTTAGTAAAGCAACTAACAAATCATAGATGAGACTGAATTCTTGTGACCAATCATAAGGCGGAAGGTACTGTAGGATTTATCAGAAATAAGTTGGAGGAAACAACTTCTTATTGTTCTATTTCCTGCTAAAAAAAATGTGATTATATTTTGATACATTTTAATTATATTCTGATTAAAAGTTTGTGCATGTAAACGAATACTGTATTTGCTCAGCAGTCATGTAAGTTGAACTTTTTAATCTGAAAGATTTTAACAGATTTGAAGTCATATTGTTCATGCAAACATATCTACTTCCAAGAGCAGGTTGCACTAAGATGACCAAGATGCCAGATCAAGTCAAATATATAATACTTTTCACTAAGACAGGAATATAGTTTGGCCTAGCCTGGGGTAGATTTGAAGGCATCACAACATCACAACCGTTTCTAAAATGTCAGCCTTAGAATAGTTTACTACATTGTTGTGTTTGGTCTAGCATAATTATATGGAGGCCTGGGAAGACACTTTAAGTGGTGACAGAGTTTCTTGAAAAGAAACGTGTTTCTCTTTCGAGTGCATCACAAGTTTAAAGTGTGGTTGGATGTGTCAAGGGTGAAAAGGGAAAAAAAGTTCATTGAAAGATTCTATTTTCATTCAGCAGCACAAAGGCGTTACAAGGCATTTTTGACAGTTGGTATCTGATTACAGACTGAACTGATTAGGGTTATGTAGCTATCCAACAACCTGATCAAATCATGGCACTCATGCAGTATTAAGGTTTAATGGCATTAAGACTTTAGCTATCTCTAGCCTGCTTGACTGTTTTTAAACTGGCTCCTGACATACAGTATCATGAGTTTTGCAGGATGCCTAGTCAAGAATTAGAATCTTAAATAAATACATATATAAAGTAAATAAAACAAGATATAGCATGGTATAGATACAGTACCTGCAAAATTTACGGAAAAATAATTTGGGGGGGACGCAAGATATAATACGTAACAAAACACATCAATATGGTTTTTGGAATTGTCTATTTTTTGTTTGTTTGTGCACGCATCGCATAAAAACTACTGAATGAATTTTAATGGGGATTTTCACAGATGTATTGGCCGAGCTTGAGGTAACATATAGGGTTTGTTTCATCACAATTGGTCCACAGGAAAAGAAGATATGCTAATTTTAACTTTAAATTCAAATCAAATTAAAATAAATAAAATAATCGACCTTAAAAAAAAAACTAGCAGTTCATCAGAAAATTAAAAAAAAAAAATTATATGCGCTTATGAGTGTGCAATTGAAATCTACTTAAAAAAAACACAATCTCGCACCTTCATTCCAGGAACTCACTGTAACATGAAAAATTTTTAGCTCACTCCAAAATTCAACAGATGGCGCAGTACATTTTTAAATACGTGCTTACGCGGGTGCGCATACACACGTGGACAAAATTGTTGTTACCCTTCGGTCAATGAAAGAAAAACTCACAATGGTCACAGAAATAACTTTAATCTGACAAAAGTAATAATAAAAAAAAATTCTATGAATGTTAACCAATGAAAGTCAGACATTGCTTTTCAACCATGCTTCAACAGAATTATTTTTAAAAAATTAACTCATGGAACAGGCCTGGACAAAAATGATGGTACCCCTAGAAAATACTGAAAACAATGTGACCAAAGGGACATGTTAATTCAAGGTGTGTCCACTAATTAGCATCACAGGTGTCTACAATCTTGTAATCAGTCAGAGGGCCTATATATAGGGCTCCAAGTAGTGACTGTGTTGTTTGGTGACATGGTATGTACCACACTCAACATGGACCAGAGGAAGCGAAGGAAAGAGTTGTCTCAGGAGATTCGAAAGAGAATTATAGACAAGCATGTTAAAGGTAAAGGCTATAAGACCATTTCCAAGCAGCTAGATGTTCCTGTGACTACAGTTGCACATATTATTCAGAAATGTAAGATCCGTGGGACTGTAGCCAACTTCCCTGGACGTGGCCGCAGGAGGAAAATTGATTACAAATCAAAGAGAAGGATAATCCGAATGGTAACAAAAGAGCCCAGAAAGACTTCTAAAGAGATCCAAGGTGAACTTCATGCTCAAGGAACATCAGTGTCAGATCGCACCATCCGTCGTTGTTTGAGCCAAAGTGGACTACATGGGAGACGACCAAGGAGGACACCATTGTTGAAAACAAATCATAAAAAAGCCAGACTGGAATATGCCAAACTAGATGTTGACAAGCCACAAAGCTTCTGGGAGAATGTCCTATGGACAGATGAGACAAAAATGGAACTTTTTGCCAAGGCACATCAGCTCTATGTTCACAGGCGGAAAAATGAAGCATATCAAGAAAAGACCACTGTCCCTACTGTGAAACATGGAGGAGGCTCTGTTATGTTCTGGGGCTGCTTTGGTGCATCTGGCACAGGGTGTCTTGAATCTGTGCAGGGTACAATGAAATCTCAAGACTATCAAGGGATTCTAGAGAGAAATGTGCTGGCCAGTGTCAGAAAGCTGGGTCTCAGTCGCAGGTCATGGGTCTTGCAACAGGACAATGACCCAAAACACACAGCTAAAAACACCCAAGAATGGCTAAGAGGAAAACATTGCACTATTCTAAAGTGGCCTTCTATGAGCCCTGACCTCAATCCTATTGAGCATCTTTGGAAGGAGCTGAAACATGCTGTCTGGAAAAGGCACCCTTCAAACCGGAAACAACTGGAGCAGCTTGCTCATGAGGAGTGGGCCAAAATACCTGCAGAGAGGTGCAGAAGTCTCATTGACAGTTACAGGAATCGTTTGATTGCAGTGATTGCCTCAAAAGGTTGTGCAACAAATTATTAAGTTAGGGGTACCATCATTTTTGTCCAGGCCTGCTCCATGAGTTAATTTTTTTTTATAATTCCGTTGAAGCATGGTTGAAAAGCAATGTCTGACTTTCATTGGTTAACATTCAGAGAATTCTTATTTATTATTACTTTTGTCAGATTAAAGTTATTTCTGTGAGTTTTTCTTTCATTGACCGAAGGGTAACAACAATTTTGTCCACGTGTGTATATATACAATGTGTGTATATATGTTAACTGTTACAATATGATAATGATCACTTTCTTTTCAATCATGATCATTTTCCTTTTGTTTAATGGATCTCCTGAATTACATAGGATTTACATTTTGGAAGGGAAGAGTACGAGGGCTTTAAGGCAGTTGATTTACAGTATAAATAGAGTTGTCTATAAATCAAATGTCAATGAGTTGAGCATGAAAATGTTGAATTCTCAGCTGTAGCAGTGATGCAGGGGAGCTCCCTAAAGTCTATGTCTGTGAGTGACAGTATGACAGTATATCTATAATATAAGCTTGTGAAAGCAGATAGTACTGATAGATCTCTACAAGGGATGTAACTACATATGAATACAGTACCACATTGATTAAATAAAATTTTAAAGGGGGACGTTCAAGTCAAACTGGGACTTGTGATTACATTTCTTGTGAATGAACACATAAAACTGAGTGACATTTACTGAAGGCTTCAGGCACAGTACAGTGATGAGACTCTTCGCCGCAGTAAAACATTTGAGTAGTTTTTAAAGAAGCCTGTAAGTCGATAAATTATGAACCTGGCCGAGAAAATCTAAACCTTGGCGCCAACTTGCGGACGAGATGCACCTGTCTGTCTAAACTGTATACACAATAATTCACAAACACAACTTGCACATTTACAGGAACTAGAGTGGAAGTGATTGCCACATCCACTGCATAGTCCTGCATTGACTTTGCTCCAAGCCATTTCCACATGTTTGGGTCATTAAAGATGTTCCTGGGAGGCCAGGGATTCAGACTTGAAGCAGGAAGTACGATCATGGCTCTGGTGTACTGAGAAAACTTTCTACCTTGATGGTATCTAAGCACTAGTGAAACACTGGAATAAGTGCATTAGTGTAACAGGGGATTATATAGAGAAGTAAAGCACAATCAAAAGTCCCGGTTTGACTTGAACACCCTTATGGATATACGTACAAATACAGATACAAATTGGAGGCACAATAAATATTGTTATCGTGGGTCATGGTACGTTAAATAAGGCGACCGTTTTTGGTTCATTTATAACAAATTGAATTTGCTAGAACATTTGATGAAGTTGAGGCAGATCACGCTGACTTTGCTTGTTTCCTACCCCTGTTTTCTGGTTAAGGTTACGATTTCATTAAAAATATATTTATTTGGAGCACGCTAAACAGACACACATACAAAAACACTCACTGTAGGGGGCAGGAGCGAGCAGTGAACTGTGGATAATATGAGGGGGTCCCGATGGACTCAGAGCCAGTGCTTCCTCAGCACCAGAGCGCTGCAGGGCCAACTCCACCTCCTCATCAGTCAAACCTGGGTGAAAGAGTAATGAAAAGCAGCATGACATTCAATGTATAACTATAATAAACAACGAACGCACTCCAAAAACGACCAAGAGCGCCACCTCAAAACGAGTCCGAGGGGCACATGGGAACCATGACATCACTTAGCCACCGTTGCAAATCACACCTACATGTAACCTACCCTCAACCACAGACGTGGAGTTAAACTAGGTTAACTGTAACGATGCTATGAGGAATTATCACGGGCAACAGCTCTGGAGGGTTAAAGCTGCTCTGACTGGCACGGCACAGAGCTTCCCCATTACTGGCAGTCCAGGCAGTGAGATAGACCTCGGCCATTTGCAGCTGCCTTATTTCCCCAGGTGGAGCTCTTCAAAACCCCAGACAGATAAAATGCATTATTTTAATTCCTTCATTGTAATGTAAATGTATTACATAATTTTGCAAATGCCAATATAATCTAATCTTCAGATCTTTTTTAATGATTTTAGTCATGATTAAATTGCATTGAGGTCTCTGATGGAAAATGACAGGGGAGGAGGGGGGGGAGGAAAAAGAAAAAAAAAAATCTAATTTTAACATTCCCTTTTGTGGAAAAAACTGGGGGTTTATTTCCAACACCTCATGCAGCCACTGGTCTTCGTCTTGTCTTTATTAAACAATTTGAAGTAAACAAAGACCCAAAACTGCATCTACCAGCGTGTGAGAAAAGAGAACAGGCCTTCAGAGGGTGTCTATTCATACAGCTGGAGCTGAGCTTTGGACATTTAATGAACACATAAAAGTGGTGAAAACATTATAGGCTCCCTTCACAACTGGCACATAAAAAACAAATTGTGCCCATTTAAAGCTGACGATTTTAAAAGAATACAGCTTCTACAAAACGTGAAGTTAAACAAATCAGTTTTATACATGCGCCGTATAACGCCACACCTACAGTACTCCCTCGGTGACCTTTGTTTGTCCACAGCAGAGTGTCATCTGTCACTGCATGTTTAGCGCCGTCTTTCTCTCTCTGACTCTCTGTCCTGTTTACGAGAGATGACCCCCTGGGCATTTCACCGCTCTAGTCTGCACACTTTCATACCACTCTGTCTGCCAGGGAACCAAAAGGCTGAGCTTTTGCTCCAAATGGAGGCTGTTAAACAGCAGACAGCGAGCTGTTTTTTGTGCTATAACACATAGATCATAAATGTGTCAAATGCCAGTGGCACATGTGCTTAAACAGTACAGCAAGAGCTAAGAGCTTGGCAGAGAACAGAGACTCTGCCTGTTCAGCCCTGTCTACTGTCAACTGGGTATGAAAACTGAGGCCCTGCCAGAAACTGTGTGCTTGGAGACGAAATGCTGCAAACGAGAGCTGCAGAGGTGAGGTGTGTGGGGTGCGGGGTGCTCCAGGTCTCATAACAGAAAGCGAAGGAAATAAAATGAATCTGGAGTAAATCAGACTGTTGGTAATATGCAGGGGTTCAGCAGCAGTTAATGTTAGAACAAAAGGAGGCAACTCAAAGACTTTGACAATGATGGTGAAAACGGTGACAGAGTGAAAAGTTCAATACTGTTTCAAACAGCAGCCGGTATTCTTTTTAAGTCAACGTTAAACACACAATTTTGATTGTAAAGTCAGAGGAAAAATTAACATGTTTGTTAAAAGTAAAGTGCCGACATCAGAGAAACATGAATAGCATTAGTGTGGTGTACAAAGGAAGGTGAAGTTGATTATTTAGCTAATTAACGGCCTGCGCCAATGTGTTTTATTCTTCTTATTCCACCAAAACTTTCCAACGTGAACTTTTTTTTTTTTTTATTAATTCAAGGACAACATACTATTTGCACATTTAAAGTCGAATAGAAAAAGAAGTCGTGTTATATTTCTTAGCAGTTCGTTTGGCGCCAGTCTCTCTTTTTTTCTCCTTTCTATTTTAGAAAAAAAAAAAACTTGAAAAAAACTCTGCTGTTTGACCTACCTGCTGATACCGAAGGAAATAAATATATAAATAAAGTAGATTTCTACGAACAGAAAGACCAAAAAAACTTTTTTATATCATAAATAAAATACTTTAAAAAAAAACTTAAATAAATAAATAAAATCGCAGAACGTGGTGTATGCAATTACATAAGGAAACACCTTCATGCAAAATTCACTTTTTAGCCTGTTCGACATTCGGATAGGTCTTCACTTTTTGTGTATAGAAATAATAATTATGAAAATTATGAATTAATTAATAAATAAATATATCATATCATGATTTTTTATTATTTCCATTTCTTCGCTGCCCGGAGAGGAAACAAGCCAATTTAGATTGTTCCTCTAGCGTGACCTGATATACTGTAAGAAGATCCCCTGCCCCAGCCTGTTGCTCAGCTCTGCTGTTCTCTTGTGAATTGTGACCCAGAAGTAGCTCATTTACATAAACACTGAAATGGCCCATTTTAAGGAGGAGTGAAATTTGCATTAAAAAAAAAACGTACTATCTGAGGTTTATTTCAGTTGGAGCATAAACAGGTACAACTTGAAATGTGTTAACTTGTTAGAAAGAAATAGTAACATATGGGAGACTTGAGTTCTTGCAATAGAAATGCTTAAATATTAAGCATTATAAACAACAAATATTATAAACAAGGTCGGTCTTAAATCATAATTGAGGAGCATATAAGTACATTAAGGTAGGTCTTGGTCGTTATAAGTTTTCATGCTCTGCACATGGACCATGAAGTTTGTAACCGGAAACACACGTACTGTATAATGTAAGTAATCGGGGTCAATTTCCCCAAATTCCTCATTCTGTGCAAAAATGCATTCCAAAGTTCAACTGAGACTCATATGAAGCATCTGAAGTCTCATTGAGCTAAATCACAAATTTAACTAATTCCTTTGCCCTTTAAGTAGCCATTTCTTCATATGGGTCTCAGCTCAATGGCATCTTTGCATGAGGGTTGTGGAAAACCCTGATTACTATCGACCAAGAACTTTGGTAATGTACTTATATGCACCTCAATTTTGATTTAAGACATACCTAAATACATTTTTTAAAAATGAGCCCTTTAGTTTGATAACCTTTTAGAGAAGTTATACAGTGTTACAGTATTTACCACAAAACATTTTTTCTTCATGGTGTGAAATAGGGCAGACTTGATGTACGTTTATAACAACAACTTTACCAGCTTGGAAATGTACACTGAATGTACACTAAGAGAATCGAAAGCATTTAGACTTCAAGCATGAAAAGAGAATAACATTTACTTAAGTGTAACCACTAGACTCGTCATTCCAAAGTAATCAAACTCAAAGCAGAATCTTGGTTTCTGGGCCTAATTTCATGAGGGAAAAAAAGCAGTGCATATTGCTATAGAGTCATTTCCCCTGTCACGGGGAGCGTTAATGAAATTTATACCTCCACCATTTTCATTAAAATGACCATTTACTCATTTTTATCACTCGTGCAGAAATTTCCAGGTTAAGGTCAAAGGCACGGCGGAGATTCTTTTGAATGCGCTGAACGCATGGGTTGAGGCATGGGGGGGCGTTGCGGAAGGCCAGGGGGTAGTTCAGTCTCATGGACTAAAGTAGCCATGAAAATTGTTGAATAATTTAAGGCAAATATTGGCCATCCTGTCTTCCGTGGCGGTGCAAGTGGCAGGAAGTGGCCGCAGCCATGTGCTGAGCTGTTGCAGTCAGTCTGCACTGTCCAATAAGCAATAAGGTGTCCCTGGAATCAGCATTTATCTGAGCGATGCAGACTGTGTGGTGGCAGACTATTGAATGAGACAGAAAGTCAGCCCCATGCCACACACACACACACACACACACAGACACAGACACACACACACACACACACACACACACACACACTAACTAACCAATCCCACCCGATCCAAATCACCTCCTGCAGGACAGCCAGAAAGAAACTCGGCCTCCTGAGAAGTTTCTATACTCACCTTGGCATGTATGTAAAGGGGCTCCATTCGGTTTCTAAAGACTTCATAATAAACAAACACCCGCATATCTGTCACGTCATTTGAATGCTTAAATAGCACCTGGTGTGAAACTACAAAAGGCTTCTTGTTCTCAAAATGAGATGCAGGCAAATTCATTAACACGTTCGCTTTTTCTTGTCGATTTTAAGCCCAGTCAGCTAGTCTGCTTGCCTGTGATGTCATTATTGCAAAGAAAATGAGACGACAAATAAAAAGGCTTTTGAGATCCAATTTGAAAAGAAAGACAACAAGGGTGGGGGGAGTTTTACATATAAAAGGGAAGGGACGCGAAAACAGAGAGAAAAAAAAATTTATTACAGTTTCCAAAACATATACAACGACCTCCTGGACCCTTTTATTTCAAATCGACCCGCTGGGAGATGACTTTTTTTTAAGCCATATATTACGTCTAATGATGACACCGTAAAAAAAAAAAAAAGAACAATAATGAAAAGCTATTCTGTATTTCATTATACTGTATTATTTGGTGCACCTGATACACACAGAGCGTGTTTATGAGTCACCGTATTAGCACATGCTCAGCTGAAGCATTTGCTTTGACCTTGCCATTCTCATTGGGGCATGAAATTACGGTGGTGGCACCTCGATATTACAGCTATAAATACTGTAAACTGCATATCTGGGCTACGTTTTCTATTGTCTTTCAACATAAACCTGATCGGTATTTATTTAAAGGAAAACCCATTGCTCGTCCGATTATTTACAGCTCTATTTTCTGGACTCTGGTTTTCAGGCTGTTTTTCGTTTTGCCTCTTTATTTATTTATTAATTTATTATCAGTAGTAGTAGTATTTTTGAAGGTGATGATGCGATAATTCTGCAGCTTTCGGCTTTACCGGTTAAGAACGCGCTTGAACAGCTAATTATAAAACTGCTTAATAAAATATTTGGCTGAACAAATACGGACAATGTTTTATAAGCCTATGAGATCTGCAATAATTTGCCCTAGAGTGAATATTATTCACACTTTGAACATGATTCTTTCTCCAAGTCACATGCTACAAGTCTACAGAGAGACATGGGTAGACAGAGGACGAAAAGTTGTGTGTTTTGCATGTGTGTTTGTTCACGACTGGTGGACTTTTTTTTAGGGCATGTGAACCTTCAGTCATTTAAATACATTTAGTCTTTTTTTTTCCCTAGGAAAAAGGATTTTCTCATTTCCTCTGCTTTATCACTCTCCACTGATGACCTAGTGGCTGGGCTAGGTGGCGCTGTGGAGTAATTTATAACCACATCAATTCACCACCGGCTTCTCCGCAGGCCTTTGTCCAAGAGGCGAGTCGCATCATCTCACCTGTAAACACCACCCTATTACTATCTGGAATGATGAACCACAACCCTTTCCTGTGTGGCATGTGCAGTATTACACTAGTGGTGTTCCCTGTGACCCTCACTATAATGAAACAACTATGATGAACAATAAAGAAGGCAGAAACAGTCTGAACATACCAAAAGTATTAGCAACTTAAAAAAAAAAAAAAAAATATATATATATATATATATATATATATATATATATATATATATATATATATACACACACACTATATAACCATGCTTCAACAGAATTATTAAAAAAATAAATAAACTCATGGAACAGGCCTGGACAAAAATGATGGTACCCCTAGAAAATACTGAAAATAATGTGACCAAAGGGACATGTTAATTCAAGGTGTGTATACTAATTAGCATCACAGGTGTCTACAATCTTGTAATCAGTCAGTGGGCCTATATATAGGGCTCCATGTAGTCACTGTGTTGTTTGGTGACATGGTATGTACCACACTCAACATGGACCAGAGAAAGCGAAGGAAAGAGTTGTCTCAGGAGATTTGAAAGAAAATTATAGACAAGCATGTTAAAGGTAAAGGCTATAAGACTAGATGTTCCTGTGACTACAGTTGCACATATTATTCAGAAATTTAAGATCCATGGGACTGTAGCCAACCTCCCTGGACGTGGCCGCAGGAGGAAAATTGATGACAAATCAAAGAGACGGATAATCCGAATGGTAACAAAAGAGCCCAGAAAGACTTCTAAAGAGATCCAAGGTGAACTTCATGCTCAAGGAACATCAGTGTCAGATCGCACCATCCGTCATTGTTTGAGCCAAAGTGGACTACATGGGAGACGACCAAGGAGGACACCATTGTTGAAAACAAATCATAAATAAGCCAGACTGGAATATGCCAAACTACATGTTGACAAGTCACAAAGCTTCTGGGAGAATGTCCTATGGACAGATGAGACAAAAATGGAACTTTTTGCCAAGGCACATCAGCTCTATGTTCACAGACGGAAAAATGAAGCATATCAAGAAAAGAACACTGTCCCTACTGTGAAACATGGAGGAGGCTCTGTTATGTTCTGGGGCTGCTTTGCTGCATCTGGCACAGGGTGTCTTGAATCTGTGCAGGGTACAATGAAATCTCAAGACTATCAAGGGATTCTAGAGAGAAATGTGCTGGCCAGTGTCAGAAAGCTGGGTCTCAGTCGCAGGTCATGGGTCTTGCAACAGGACAATGACCCAAAACACACAGCTAAAAACACCCAAGAATGGCTAAGAGGAAAACATTGGACTATTCTAAAGTGGCCTTCTATGAGCCCTGACCTCAATCCTATTGAGCATCTTTGGAAGGAGCTGAAACATGCTGTCTGGAAAAGGCACCCTTCAAACCGGAGACAACTGGAGCAGCTTGCTCATGAGGAGTGGGCCAAAATACCTGCAGAGAGGTGCAGAAGTCTCATTGACAGTTACAGGAATCGTTTGATTGCAGTGATTGCCTCAAAAGGTTGTGCAACAAACTATTAAGTTAGGGGTACCATCATTTTTGTCCAGGCCTGCTCCATGAGTTTATTTTTTTTTTATAATTCCGTTGAAGCATGGTTGAAAAGCAATGTCTGACTTTCATTGGTTAACATTCATAGGATTCTTATTTATTATTACTTTTGTCAGATTAAAGTTATTTCTGTGACCATTGTGAGTTTTTCTTTCATTGACCGAAGGGTACCAACAATTTTGTCCACGTGTGTATATATACACGTGGTATATATCACACGCACGCGCGCACTCCCCCCCCCCACGCACGCGCGCACTCCCCCCCCCCACGCACGCGCGCACTCCCCCACGCACGCGCGCACTCCCCCACGCACGCGCGCACTCCCCCACGCACGCGCGCACTCCCCCACGCACGCGCGCACTCCCCACCCCCCCCCCACGCACGCGCGCACTCCCCACCCCCACGCACGCACGCACTCCCCCTCTCACACACGCACACACACACACACTCCCCCTCTCACACACGCGCACACACACACACTCCCCCTCTCACACACGCACACACACACACACTCCCTCTCTCTCCACACACTCCCTCTCTCTCCACACACACACACACACACACACTCCCCTTCTCACACACACACACTCCCTCTCTCTCACACACACACACACACTCCCTCTCTCTCACACACACACACACTCCCTCTCTCTCACACACACACACTCCCTCTCTCTCCACACACACACACTCCCTCTCTCTCCACACACACACACTCCCTCTCTCTCCACACACACACACTCCCTCTCTCTCCACACACACACACTCCCTCTCTCTCCACACACACACTCCCTCTCTCTCCACACACACACACACACACACACACACACACACACACACACACACACACACACACACACACACAGCTAAGGAGTTGAAATGATGAGAAGGCTTCCTTAAACGCACAAAGTCATTTCCTATATCCAGTTAAAAGCACCGCACCACAGCGTTTACTCTATTTATATTTGACCACAGTTACGGAACATTAGCTCTCGCATTTCTATACACACACGCACTCGAACCAATCAGCAACAACAAATGAGACAGTAGGTCGGTGTGTCTCGGTGCAGATTAAAGCATTAGAGTGCATGTAAATAACATGTGGAGGAGAGATTATTGTGTAAAGATCCTGCAACATGTAATCAAAGCGCTGCCTGTTTTCCCCTTCATCAGCCGCGCTGCCTGCTGCAGGAATCCAATTTAAATCTCACTCCGGCACGCGACGCTATTGTTTTATTTTATGTGAGCGCTGACATTTCTCCTTCGCTAATACACAGCAAAATCAGAAAATATTTACATAAATATGACATTAAACTGTATTGGAAAATTAAGATGGACACATGCTGTTGTTTTGGGGATGTGATTGACTTGGAGTGGGATATGGAGGGGTTCTCTAGAGGTCAGGTAATTCTTTTTGGTTCTTATTTAATTTTTGGTGCTGTGGAGGATATTGGATACAAAACAGAAGTTTATACCCTTTATAATGGTGCTAGTGCACAAGTCCCAAATAAAATATGAACTAAATAATAAAAAAAATAACAATAAAATTAAGAAAAGGGAAGAGAAGGAACAGATTTTTGTTTTTGCTCAAATCGACAACTATTAACTTCACCATATCATCAAATCAAATGATGCACATCTTACTCCTACGAACACATTACTTAAAAAAAAAAAAAAAAAAAAAAAAACATTCAGTTATAGACATGCACACCAAAATTTACGTACCATACATAATTAGGATGAATATCAAAGCGAGAACTTACTGCATGGTTCAACGGTATGGTACGTTTATAAATGGTGTGTTTAGAGCTTCTAACCATGACCTTGGTTTAACCCTAACCCTAATTAATGGGTATTAGCTACTGTATAAATGGACCAAATGAAAGGTCACCCTTGTAGCTCATATTTACGCTACTGGACTTTAACGCATGTTTTAATAGGAAATACGTCGATCATTGTAAAATCAAACCTCACCTCGGAGTAAAAATGACAAAAAACAGACAGCAGTATGGAAGAAGAGTTTGCCCCTGTTGGAACTGGTTCTGTGAACTCAGCGGGGCTCTGAGAGAGAGGGGGGAAAAAAAGGCAAATTTTGTACGAAATTTAATAAAGTGAAATTGGCTTAAGATTACTCAGCACTTTACCGCCAAGATTAGTTTCCCTCCCTCCCAGCCTTCAAATTGCACGAGTTGCTTTTAAAGTGATACGACGTTGTGACATAATTACATTGTTCAAGGTGAGGCGCGCTAGAAATGGCTCTTTGCTGACACAAGGCCATTCTCCCAAACATGCAAATTTACAGACGAGAACGGCCGACGCTGTTCGGAGACATAACTCTCGGTAGAAACGTCCTCAGCCAAAAACAAATCAAGGTTAACGCTGTTGATCTACACATCGACACGCGGGGGTTGCTGCGACATCGTGACATTGGGATCGGGGTGAATTACATCCGCAATCAAAAAACAAAAACAGCTCCACGTGCTAAGTGTCATAATTCTTTCTTATATAAGTTTATTCATGTTGTCCGGTTGACCTCGAGCAGTGTTAGTCAAGCTCTGGTTATTCAAGTAACAAAATTTATTTCGTACAAAAGTCAGGAGTAGCGACTAACAAGACTGAATGGTGACAAAAGTTTTCAATTTTAATACTTATCCATTGTGGATTTGGCCATGCATATAAATAAAATAAAAGATGATGCAAATGAAAATATCTTTAAATTGGTCTAATTTAATTTGTATAACTTATTTTAAGATTATTTAGAATTAATTACATTTGAGTTTATTATTTTTAAATAAAATTATAAAGCCAGTTTTTAGATTTTTTTTTAAATCTATTGACAGATAATTTCCTAACTATATGAATGAACAGTTCTATGCAAAAGTCTTGAGCCACCCCCCATTTCTTAACATTACATTTAATTAAATGATATGGATTAAATAAAAAAATGAGAAAAAATGTTTTACTGTGACAGGCTGCAAACTGGCTTAAGATACAATTAAAAAATTGGTTGTTTATGAAACAAGCTCAGCAGCGAACTCATTTCTCCTCTCATCTGTTCCAAGATTTTTAAACAGTACTATACTGTATGTCGAGAAGTAAAAATTGTCTAGCAATAAAACAAAAACATTAGTAAACAGTGTGCTTACACTGCCAAAAGTAAATAAATAGATAGATAAATAAATAAATACCATGTTTTATCAAGTGAATACACCTTAAATCTGGTCAAAGATATGTATAATTTATATAATGTATAAAATGACTATAAACCAAATATATACTATTAAACTTATTTCTAGATTAGTTTTATCATTTTTTAAGCAAAAAACACTTATTGGCATAAAATTTAGCTTAAGACAAATATTTTTAAATAGTTTAACTATCCACCAATAAAACCACAAACTTATGTTTGGTTTATAACTTATGTTTATTCTTATTTAATCTTAAAATTAAACAAAGAAAATAAATAATAATAATAATAAATTTTAAAAACACTGAAAATAAAGAACCTTATATTCGGTTCTACTTTATGTAATGCTGCATTTCGAAAGTGTAGTTAAATTGACCAGATTTAAGATAATTTACCTTTCTAAGTTGTAACTAATCTCGTAGTGTAGATTTAATATTCTTATATTTGGTTTATTGCAAGCCTAAAAGAGGAAACAATACAGGAAGATTTGACTAAGTGCAAGATATTTCCACTTGGTAAGGTTGCTTTTTTTCCTCTTGCATATATTTTCGGCGTAAGATTTCAAGTGCTTGGTCTGATTCACTGAAATTCAAGTCCAGATCCCGTCTTCAGTCTGCTGTTTGACAACTCATGCAATTGCAACCAAATCCCCTTAATGCATTCCAAAAAATTGAAAATTAAAAAAAAATTAAACAATTGTTAATAGTTAATTCCTAGAATAATGTTTCTGCACTCAAAGATCTCCAGAAGTCTCTGGCAAACATGAGAAAGATACATATTTACAACACTATTAACTCAACATCATGTGGATCGGTTTATCCAAATATATATATCTATAGGAGCTCAAGCACACTCCAGGGACACATTGCTCTGGGAATTTAATTCTGAGAAGTCAAAATATATCTAGTGGCACTAAATTGTTCAGAGTAGGAGTGAAGCTAGGCAAAATTTATGGCACTGATGATCCAACAAGCCAATATTGTGCTTTTTGACATATGCTAACACCCAGTGAGGCGGCACGGTGGCTTAGTGTTTAGCACTGTCGCCTTGCGCCACCAGGTTCCGGGACCGATTCCCGCCTCGAGTCTGTGTGTTTGGAGTTTGCATGTTCTCCCCGTGCTTGGTGGGTTTCCTTCGGGTGCTCTGGATTTCTCCCACAGTCCAAAAACATGCAGATTGGGCTAACTGGCGTTCCAAATTTGCATGTAGTGTGTGAATGAACATGTGTTGAGGGTGTACCCCGCCTCGTGCCCTAAGTCTCCTGAGACAGGCTCCAGACCCCCTGTATACAGGATAAAGTGGTCTAGACGATGAGTGAGTGATACTGACATGGTATATCTTGGTGTATCTGTACTGTAGATATGTAATATTACAAATCTGTAGAGCACAGTTTCATATATAAATACATACAAAAGTCACCACCTAAGCAAATAGTTAAGATCCTTCCACTGGATAATTACTGCAGTGATTAATAGGATTCAGCTGGCAAGACGTTATTCAACCTTAACTGATGCAGTACGCAGCTTCTCATTTCTTAAACACCAGGTCAGAAGACATAACCTTTGGTCGTGGCAAAGATGTTACTGTGTCTCAAAAGGGTAAAATTATTGTCCATCAAGCAACTACAACAACTGAGTTGATCACTTAAACTCTTTGGGAAATCAATTTGTGAAGAAAAAGGGGGAAAAAAGTGGTCTCTTGAGTCCTCTTGAGATTTACCCTGTTCCGGAGTACCATGGGTAGATCAGGGTAGGAGGAGAAGCAGATAAAGTGATGCAATGTTATGATCGAGGGTTGCTTCAGTTGGTTAGGTCTAGGCTTAGCAATGTTTGGGTGCAAAAAATTAATTCAGCTGACAACCTGAATGTACTGAATGACCATCTTTTTCTCATCAATGGATTTTTTTTTTCATTCTGATGGACCAGGTATATTCCAAGATGACAGTTTTCCCATCTTCAATACAAGATCTTGGAGATGGTTTAATGTGTTTCTGAACGGAAATAACAAATAAATGTTGTGACATTGCATAAGCTTATCAAAATCAGGCATATTTACAGCAAAATGTGTCCCAATGAAACTGGAGTATATGCCTTTTTTTGGATGGGAAGTGTAGATTAGATTACATTAATATTATCAATAGTCAATTATTGATAATCAGATGGACATCGACAGTGCACATGAAATCTCATGAACACACGACTATTGAATGCTGTTGTTGTAAAAAAAAAAAAAATAATAAAAAATAAAAAATTTTGTGACAAGGCTGTTTGGATAAAATAAAGATGGCTGAAGGGGATGGGAACGAAGTTAGCGAAAGAAATTGCTGAGACCTGAATCCTCAAATAAAAAAAAGCCTGGCCAGTGAGGATAACTAAGCCAAGGTTAAATTGCAGCTGGAATGTCAAGGTTACTACTACAGTGCATCGCAAACAAACCTTATCAGTTAATACATTTTAATTGGTTAAATTCTTAACAGCTTTTAATCAAGAAACATCTTGAGTTTACATGAACGTGGCATGATTTTTCTTCCTATTGCACGACAAGCATGAACAGAAATAAATAACATAGTGTGCATGTAATGTCGTTTGCTACTGTACACCATAACTACACCCCCTCTAAGCACCTTGTAGTTACCATAAAAAAAAAAACATATGCAGTTTACCATGCACCAGTCAACTGTAACATCAACTCCACCAACAGGTGAACTGAACAACATGGATCAACTATAAAGCAGTAAGAAAAAGAAAAAAAAAAAAAAAGAAAAAAAACATATGCTGTATATATATATATATATATACACTGTACACCCCATATATATAGCATTCAGACCGATCTCCCAGAAAAGCCAATGCAGAAACAAATCACCGAAAAACTCAATACTGGCCATGGTAGAAAGGCACCAGAATGTTTTTGGCTGATCAGTGTAAACTCTTCCATGACCACCTTATCAGTGTCCAACTTTTCTTTTCTTTTTACCACCATTGGATGAAAATCATCCGTGGCATCTGTAATAAATATTCATACTTGATGTTAAATATATACTTGTCTAGCGTAAGCCAAGTCAAACATACACTGATAAATTACTACCACTTCACATTAATGAACTTCAAACTGTCTCCATTTATTGACAGAGAGAGAGCCAGGCCGGAACTTTCAAGCAGGGGAAAAAATGGATTAAGAAGAGAACACCGGGAGAAATATTGTTAATGGTGAAGTGGGTGAGAGGGAGGGGAGTAGGAAGGGGCGGAGCTTCCAGGAAGTGTCAAGTTAATACCAGAGAGTTGAAAAAGCCTGTATGAACAAATTCACGTCGATTCTGCGTTTGTGTTTGTTTGTAGAAAAATTAAGTCCCAGTTGGCGTATTGGTGAGTGGTAACTTGTAGCTGCGTACTTTGATCCTAAAATGCGCAAGGGGTCGTGTTACTGTAACATATTTGGTATTATTTATAACGTATTACGATTCCGGGTCCACTCTATTATAATAGATGACCATTGTTTATCTAACCATATGAAGGTTAAAAAAAATTGTAAAAAATGAAAGAAAAAAAAAACCCTGAAACTTGATGCGAATTTGTAAAACGGAAAGGGTTAGAAAGAAATTAAGAAGCCGTCATTCAATATTAACTTTATGCAAGCACCAAGAGTGAGCTACTGTATGAATTATAAATAAAGCTGACCTGCTGCTAAAGAGCTGCACCGATGAGGGGGAAATTCTAAGGACACCAGGTAGTCATAATAGCTGCACGATGTGAACAAGACCGGTCTGCAAATATAGATTTAGTCTCATGTTAACTCGTCTACTTGTGTAGCTTTTAAGCCTTCTGGCACTAACTGATTCCAAATCTCAGTGCTTTCTGGATTAATTAAAGCTTCCTTACACACACACATATACACATATGCGCGCGCACACACACACACACACACACACACACACACACACACACACACACACACACACACAGAATTTATGGGAGGAAATGAAAGGAAAAATGATTTCAGGAAGATGCTCTAATCTATATTGGAACAAGAAACATTTGGCCTGTAAAAAAAAAAAAAGAAAAAAAAAAAAGATTAGCGATGTGAGGATAAATGTCTCCTGTGTGAACAGACTGGTAGTTTAATGCCAAAGAAAAGATTTTAGTGTACATACATACAAAAAGCTACAAGAAAAAAAATACCTATTCTATTTTAAGTGTGAAAAATCTTTGTACTTTTTTAAGACACCATTTCAACTTATAAATCATTTCAACTAATAAAACGTTAAATCGTGTTGAACTGGATTTAATGACCAAATCCGAATAGCTACGCTTACCTGATGTTGAATTTTCGATTCTAATTTGTGAGAAACAATGTTGTACAATTGGAATCAATAAACCAAACTTGTACTTGTGTTATACTGAATATCGGAACTGTAGTTCATCACAGATGTGCTGATATTTCTATATAGAGTAACTGAAACTTTACACGCAAATGGAACTCGATCGTGCAGAACCTACGCTCGCTGATAGCGTGTCGGCTAGCTTTCTAGCCTGCTGACAGGTTTGTACATTCCCGTTGAAGGAACATGTGGAGAATAGTCATCGAACGAACCTTTTAAAATGAAACATCCTAAATGTTAAAAATAGCCTGTCGAGTGTATTCTACTCTCAACTCTAGTGTAGTAATGGTTTCAGTGGAACTCGTGCTTTATGTTCAATTTTGCATGGCGAACTCAACTGGCTCATTTGTTTGTACAGTAAGCGCTATCTTGATCAAGCTCGTCTTCTGGCGTTGATGTCGAGTGCCACGGAGCCTGATTTGTCGAATACGGTAGCACTTTAACATTCACGTTAACTTGCCTTAGTCAAAAGATTTTTCCGCCTATTCTTTACACACAAATACATGCATCATTATTTTGGAAATGTCTAATATTTTGGCATGTTAAACCCTACATATGGTATAATACGTCTTTGGGGGTGTTCTAGTCAAACCGATGAGGAAATTCCTCATGAGGACTTTCAGCGAGTGGAACGCCTGATCCGTGTTTGTGGGAACTGTACACACAATCATTCATGAACAGCACTTGCACATTGAAGGAGTTACTCCCACATTCCTTGCAAAGTCCCCTGACCGCTCTCGAGGCCATTTCGATACATTTGGAATATTTAAGGAGTTCCTGGGAGGCCAGCGTTTCCGACGTCAATCAGGGAGTCTGATCATGGCTCTGGTATACTGAGAAATCTTCCCACTTTGATGGTACCCAAGTACTGGTGAACCACTGGGATAAGCGCATTATTAGTGTAGCAGCGGATTATATAGAGAAATAAATATACAGCATTTTTACTCTCATAACTGTGTTTTGTTATTGTGCACAATTAAAATACCGGTTTGACTTGAACGCCTAAAGCTGTAATCTATTTTGTATGCTATTTTTATTTTTAGTATTTCACATAAAGAAAATGAAACAAATCACTTTTAATTGTTTAATGAATCATCTTTAAAGAATAAATATCCTTTTTCTTTCTTTAAATACTTCTTAAAATTAGCGTCATGTCTCCCATTTTAATTCAGAGCACAGATTAATTCATTACGGTTTGATGCATTGTGTGGCATACATCACACGCGCATATTGATAAAAACAGGCCTGAATTTAGAGTGAATGCAAATTTGTGCTCACACCACACTAATCTTATGGTCGATAAAATGTTCCGATGGATCCCAGGCCTTTAATATTTATGATAACAGCTAAATTAAGTAAAAGCCTTAAAATGCTGGGAGGGAGCGTAATTGACAATTGCACTGAAAGTACAGGAGAGTTTGTCAATATTAATTTTCTGCAACCCAAAGAAGCGTCACAACTAGTAGGTCATTTATCCACCTCACAGCCAGGGCTGAGCTCTATGGGGGGGGGGAAAAAAAAAAAAAAAGGAGGAGGAAAAAAAAAATATATCGACCCCTGTCCGACCCATCAGGGCCTGCAGCCACGGCGGCGACCTTTCACCCTGCAACCGCCCCACTCCTAAAAGCAAGTGACCTCACAGGATTAGCATTTTTATCCCAGACTCCATGATTTATTATTACACTTGGTTATTACCACTCACCTTTTTTCTTCAAGAAAGCTTTCCTGGTAGCCAACGGACTCTGGCGAACTTTCGGGTTCTGCAAGAACTTCACCGCTGTAGCGATCTGTTAAAGTGTAAAATGGAAAGAAAAGAAAAAGAAAAAAAAAAAAAACAATCGTAAGTGTCAGGTAACCTGCAGTAGTCTTCAGCAAACGGCACGCTCAAAAGCTCATTACAAATAAGAGGTGGAAATAATTCTTCCATGGGCAATTACTGTGCACGTCTCCTGCGCGGCGGTATATCATCAGCCAAGAGCAGGAACCTTTGAGAAACTCGCCTGCACAGTAAGTATATGGAGGCTAGACCACCAAACCACTTTAGAGATAAATCTAGGAAACGAGTGAATCAGCAGTTATAAAATTATCCCATCAAGGTTTGCTGAATAAATGGGGTATGGACTTTAATTTGCCATTATCCTCTTTAAGACAAACTCCAAGCCTTAAGTGAGCAGGGACTGAAAATCTATACTTAATGCTGAAGTGCTCATCTGTATCTAATAACTGCTGAATACCTGCCTGAAAACTTCAGCGATTCTTTAAGAAGAAAATGCATTATGATTAAATAACTGAGGCTGCATGTTGTAATGACCATGTGTTAATGCACTAGAAAATTAAATATCAGGACATATGTAGTTGTAAGTGCAGTGGGGTGTTGATCGATTCCATCCTGTTTTCCTTCGAGATGCGCCTTAATTTGCCACTTTAGCATGCTTTCTGCAGGAATAAAAAAAAAATAAAAAAAACACCTCCTTCCTTAAACGCCATTACGACACGAATTTGAAGTGTGTGTGTGTCTCGAAGTGGGCGGGGGGGGGGGGGGGGGGGGGGGTATGGGGACCTCCTCCTCCTCCGGAGTGCAGCTTTTAAAGAACAGATAAACATGAAATAACATCTGGAGCTAGGTGGAAGCGCACACTCGAGCTTAGAGCCGGGCGCTCTCGTTATCGCACCTGTGGTCCCCGTGATTCAATTGTAAAAGTCATCCCTCTAATAGGTTGAAAGGTTTTGATTACTCTTCTTTTTTTCTTTAAGCGGGCAAAAGATAAAAAGTGATTGAGCACACTGTCTGTGGTAATTCATTTTGGGTAATGCATTGCATATACTAAAGACCTGTTTCAATCCGAAAGAATTGCATTTTGAAAATAGGGCCGAGGACGACGTAGGACGGCGATGCCAGGCCGGCGAGGCGAGGCGGGCCAGCCATGAACATAACTCTTCAAAAAACAAATAAAGACACGGCGAGGCGGGGACGCGGTTTCCCCATCAAAACCCGTGATATTGATTTCGGCTTTAATTTACACCGCGGCGGCAGACCTCTCGCTTATTTTCTTCTCCTGCAAGCAAAATATTAATATGTAACAAACTTATACCTATGCAATTAAATCCGATTTTAATTTCCGGACATTGTCGCAAGGTCGCATATCAAGCATCATTACGCCCAGCAGTATTTCCTCGACTATAAATATTGGCATATCTATTTAAAACATAATAACCAAATCTCATTCATTTACATGGGCATGTGAGATATAGTTGCCGTATAGGCACCTCTGCACTGCGTTATCACCGATTACTACTGTAGATATATTAAACTATACCGTACCAAAAGTGCTACAGCGACATTTACAAAACAAACGTGAGTCTGAAATGATCTGCGCAGGTGTTTTGAACCCTACAATATTAACATACAGTAGACTTTCAGGAAGTCCCACCCCCTTCCTCCATCTCACACACACTCATTTACTGTCATGGCAGATGGAGACGTGAAACTAAATCTATCAGTATAGAACATAGCCAACATCAGAGGCGTACGCTATACATAGTGCATCATATAGGAGTACTGCGAATAGGTCTTGAGCCACCCCTCTTTTCTTTATATTAAATTCTACATAGAAATAAAACAAACACTTTACTGTATTATATAAAAAAATCGGTCACTTGTGTAGCATCCTCAGCAGCAACCTCATTTCCCCTCTCATCTGTTCCGACAACTCAGCATCACCAATCACCGGCTTGATCATGAGTCAGATTTTTTTTAATTGTATTTTTTTTTTTATAAATAAATAAATAAATAAATAAATAGGTCTTTTACAATTACATGTTAAATCTGAACATTTTCAATTATGCTGCTTATGTTTTTTTCTGTGTGTTTAATCTGTTAAATACCACATATTAATCGTGCAGATTTTTATTACCTCCTGCACTCCCCTTAAAACTGAAATGGTGTAAACGTTCATTTTCCTCGTGTTTCTGGATAAATAATTTGTTTATCATGATATTTTAAATGAAACATTGTAACCAGGGAAACAATCAATCAATCAATCGATCTCACAAACAAACAGGAGTGTAAGGGAAGAAATCTGTTACAAAAATATAGTTTACACTGTTTGATTTTTTACTGTGATGCACCAATAGCAATTTTATTTATGTATTTATTTATTTATTTTTAAAGTCTGACCTAAAATCAAACTGAAAATGAAAGTTCAACAAGAGGATTATCACATGCTTTCTCTGAAACACCAACTGCTTCTCACACACACACACACACACACACACACACACACACACACACACCATCAGGGATGGGAATTTTGCACAGATTCGCATGATTGGGTACTAATGCCTATCTCACTACAACTGATGTAAGAGTGCACAACCCCGCCCCCCCTGGGACCTCCTGACTAACAATGGCTGTACTAGGATTCGAACTTGCGTTCTCCAGATGTCACGGCAAATGAGTTTTTGTTGCGCCTCTTGAGCGCTCATGCACAGAATCGGTTATGTCCTCACCAGGCACGGGCCGACGAACGGTGCATCTTAGACAACTGACGCTGATTTCCGCACGATGTAAAAGAGTCGTGAGTTGGGATCGGTGGTCTAAGAACCTATAATGTGACGTGCCTACCATGCTACTGAGACGCTTGTCTAAAATCCACTAATGATCATTTGCACAAACTTAGTTTCAGTTCAAGTTTTGTGTAATCCATGTAATCCCATGACACAGGATTACACAAAACCTTGAACTGAAACTAGGTTTGATAGAAAGGAACGAGTGTGATAAAGATACCCGAAGAACTCGAAGCATATTCTCCAGCACACTCAGTAAAACCTAACAGCTGTTTTACTTAGAAAACTGCAAAAATGTATCTACCGTCATGAATTGTTTTCAAGAAAAGAGTTTTCACACCAAATATTGACTGTGTTTACTTTTATTACTCTTTAGTGCTTTTTATAGAAGTTTCTTTTATGTAGAAATGTTTTCAAAGGCATATTTCCTTATGGCATTTTTTTTTTTTTTTTTTTTTGGATGTGCCCAAGACTTTTGCACAGTACTGTAAGTGAAACAGCTGTTTTTTTTTTTTTAAGCATGCTGGAAAATGAGTGTTCTTTCTAAATTTGCTACACTTTCTATTTTCATGCAAAACCCCTGGGCTCGTATTCACAAAGCTTCTTAAGCCTAAAAGTTGTTCCTAGTAACGAAATTCTAAGAAAATTCTTAGAATTATAACATTTTCTTAGAATTTCCCCTTAAATTTATGACTAAATCTTAGTAAAGATAAAAATGATTCATGAAACATCTTAGCCCTAAAAACAGCTCCTAAGGTAAAAAATTGTTATGAGTAGAGAGGAGGACTTTTAAGAGGATTAAGAGTTTCTATAGCAGAGGTCCAAATGGCGGAAAGAAAAAATATTCTCCAAACACTTAACATAAAACTAAAAGTAAACGCTGCTCTTCTGTCCAATTTGATTTTCTTGTTGTTTCACTTCTTTCCATCTCTCTTGAATTGTTGCCTACATACCATCCAAAAGTGCAACTGAAATAGACTGTCCTGTAATCACGTAAATTGGTAAAAAGTGAACCATTTTGCTCCCATCAATCTGAAATGGATTACAAGTAATAAAATCAGTACGGTAAATAAATGTAAGAACTTAAATATAGTAACTACTGTGTGGAAACTGGTTGCTTCAAAAGTAGACACATTTTAAACATTTGGCTGTTTAATTATCTTTAGGATATTTAGCCTATAACAGAAACTTTGCAAAAAGTAGCCTGTAGTCATTATTATACAATTTCTTTATATGCAAACTTCATGATTTCACTGTCTGTTCTATTATCATGTATTCTATTTTCACAAAGAGTGAATTTCAAGACCTTTACAGAGGTCAGAGGTTATTTTTTTTTATCAGCCAATCACAGTCCTTGAATTGCTGCATCATCTCTTGCAACCGGGTCAGCTACACCTCCTCACTGAGATAAAGGTTTTTGTACTTTCCTTACTCAGAGTTGCTCTGAGAAGTTTCCTAAATCACTTTTAGTCTAGGACTCCCACCTAGGACTTTTTAAGCTAAGATAGGAGCTCCCTGAGAGAATTCTAAAAAGCTTTGTCAATACGAGCCCAGAAGCATACATTAGCTTTTCTTTTTTTTTTTTTCTTAAGTAAAAGTTGCTTTCTTTACAGGCATGCAAATATCCTTCTGTAATGTTATTTATTAAACTTTAATATATGTTTGGAAATATTGAGTGGTTTTGAACATAATGCAGGCATGATAAACATATATAACAAAACTTGTACTAAAGATAACATGGTGCCTAATTTCCTTTGAATTTCTTAAATAAATAAATTAATTAAAATTTTATAATTATTTCAAACTTCATTGATTTTATTCTCAAATAAATAAAATAGATACAAAATTTCTGTTGCCGTTTTATTCCTATCACTACATCTGACTCAACCATGCATACTTTGATATCCATGCTTTCACAGGGTTTTTAAAGCACCACACATATATACACGAAATAAAAGTGTGAACGTTCCTGTGTTAAACGCAGTCACCTGAAACCTGACAGCAGAATGTGCGTGACAAAAAAAAAAAAAAAAAAAAAAAACTTGACGCAGCTTCGAGCAGAACTGTTGCAGTAAAAAGACCAAAAGCATGCGTGCATTCAAAAGATCAACTTCAAAAAGGTTTCAGATGTGAAATAAGGACTGAAATGATTCAAAAAGGGAAACCTCACAATGAAGAGCGCGTGTGCACGCACCCGAGTGTGTCTGTGTGTAACTGTTGGCACTGCATTAGACAATAAACTGATTATAACCCTGAATTCAAACATAAATGGGAAAACCTCTTGGATGTGGCTGCGGCTGCCTTCAGGAAAATGCGAGAAAAAAGAGATCGGCTTGCTTGCAAATAAAGCACTTTGACAATTTAAAGTCATTCCAGCTTGGAATTATTTTTAAATCTAAGATACGTGTAACCACGTATAGCTACGTCCCCGTAACAGCGAGAACCCTGATCGGTTCAGTTTCTAGTCAGGTTCCCGGCTGTCGAAATGTCAGTGATGCGAAGTCAGTGACAGAGGAAAAGAAACAACACACACACTGCTTTAAAAACTCGAATGAACTAATAAAAACATTAAGAACGAGAAATTTAGTCAACAGAACAAAACTGGCTGAATGAATCAGCGATTATTTCCGTAACTGTTTCAGCGCGAACAGAGATAATGTTAGCGACGGCGACAATGATGCCGACGAGGTTTAAGTAGATCGTGTTATAAACTTAATCTTTTTTCAATTTTGGAAATGACATTTAAAAATGTCACAACTTTACTTATGACTGAGAGATGTGCAAAAGAGAAAATGTATTTAAGTTCAGGAAAGTTTGTAGTTGTATCAAAATTTCGCTTGGTAAAGGGTTTTCCCAGGCCGCCACACATACAGTATAGAGTAAGTAACACAAGTAAGTAACGAGGTGGCACCGAGCTGATGTTCTGTAACAGGTTTAAGCTGATGGCAGTTCCTGTAACTTAAGGATCCTATAACAGGATTCGGAAAATAAATGTTTTTTTTTTCTTTTTCTGGAACTGGAAATGTCTACATGCAGTATAAACATCACTGGTTGGTTTGTCTTTTGTCAGGAGTGACTTTTATCTTCCATCCTGGTCGCGGGGGTCTTGGAGCCTATCCAGAGAGACTTGAGGCATGACGTAGGGTACACGCTGGTCAGGGTGCCAATCCATCGCAGGATTGCGAACACTAATATATTCATTCACACACTACGGGAACGCAAATTAGCCTAATCTGATTGGACTGTGGGAGGAAGCCGGAGTACCCGGAGGAAAGCACGGGGAGAAGATGCAAACCCCCCCCCCACACACACACACACAGACACAGACCCCGAGGCGGGGAGCAAAGGCCCAACCCTGGAGATGTGAGATCAAAGTGCTAACAACTACGCCACCGTGACAGCTGGCTGATATTTATACTTGGAGTGACTTTTTTGTAAAGGTAGGTAAAGTTCCAAGGGGAAGTTGTGGGACCAGGACTGTACCAGGACCCCTCACCTTTATGATACATCTTTACTGCTACACAAACGCTGTGCTACTTTACTATCTAGCTCCTCAAGTGTCACCATGTTTGTTTACTTCATGCAAAACTGTCTGATAAAATTTGCTGGTGTCCCTTCTACTGGAATAGGCAATTATGTGAACTAATTCACTCACTATGTTTTAACATATGTATATATTTCAGCCCTTATAGTAAAAATGCTTCAGCATTTCAGCACTTCAACAACTAAAACATTAAGGTACTATGTTTACTAAGACTGTTTATGACCTCACTTTTTTTTTTTTTAGATGCTTTTCATGCTTCGTTTCATTCATTCTACCGCATCCCAAAGCTGTTCTACTGGATTCAGATCCAGAGTGAGTGGGAAGTCCACTGAAAACTGAACTCACTGCCATTTTCATGACACCAATTTGAAACAGCTTGGGCTTTGTGACATGGTGCATTATCATGCTAGAAGGAGGCTTGTTGGTAGATGGCCAAATTGTGGTCATGAAGGGATGTCCATGGTCAGAAACAAAACTCAAACAGGCTGTGGCATTCGAGTGACGATTGAATGGTATTCAAAACGCCCAGTGTGTGCCAGGAAGACATTCCTCACATCATTAAACGACCTCCACCAGCCTGGACGAGAACACGAGACAAGTTAACGTCCATGGATTCATAATGTTGGTGATAGAATCCGTTTTATTTACTGTATATAGAGCTTTTAACAGCTTTTTCAGTCTTTACGAGTCACGTTTTGGTGAACTTGAACCACTGCAGCCTTAGATTTCTGTTCTTGTTTGACAGAAGTGAAACACGACATGATATTTTGCTGTTGTAGGCCACCCACCCATAGGTTCACCATATTGTCCACCCTGAGATGCTTTTTCTGCTAACCTCAAGTATACAGCGTGGTTATCTGAGACTTTCAGTCAGCTCAAACCAGTCTGGACATCCATTATTGATCCTCTCATCAATGAGGCTTTCCAGTCTGGAGAAATAGCTAATTAATGAATTTTGATGGCATTTTGTGTAAACTGTTATGTATAATGTGATCAGCAGTTAAAGAAATACTCAAATCGTGCCTCTGTCGGAATCAACATTATCACCATTATGATAAACGTTTCCCTAAGCAATCTGGCCCATAATCTGCATGATTATTTCATCCTGCCACGTGATTGGCTGATTAGATAATTGAACAGACGAGTAGGTGTACTCAGCAAGTGTATATATTAACTCTGTTGTTCTCTACAGTTTGTTGCGTTTGCTAAATATATCGTCTATTATCTATTGTTCTGGATAATTTCGTTGTTTTTTTTTGTTTTTTTCAAAACAGTCACCAATCGACACCGATACGAGGAAGCGATACGCCTGCTTCTGCAGCCCTGACGCTCTTGCAAACACTTGCCTAAGAGATGAACCTCAAAGTGGGATTACAAATAAGGCAGATGTCCATTTATTTTTCCCCGAGTGTTGCGTGTGATCTACAGGGAGAAGAAAAGTGCTTTTCTTTGCAGATGACATAGCTGCTTTATGCAAGTTCCACTCAGACATCTCAATCAATTATAACCACATTGCGCAGATTTTAGTCTTGTCTAGTTATTGACGTATAGATCACCCTCGCTGTAGTGTAAGGTAGTAGCGCACAATTGTGCTTTTAAGCCGGAGAGCTGCATCACTCTAAGTCAGTACAAGGCACATTTGCTTTGGCAGGCCAAATATTAACCTAAATTAAAAAGGTGGCTGCATGTTGCTTTGCTGAATACCAGTAAATACTCTTTGTTAATAACCATTATTTTCTAGTGTTTCTTGTAAGGCTAAAATTGCTAATGCACTGAAAGTGCTCTGTGTTCTAACCAATAATCTTTACAAATGAGATAAATGATCAAGTGTCAGGGCGCAACTTAAAAAGTGGCGAAAACTCAATCACAGAGGCCGGGCAGCATTTAAGCGGCATGCCTGGAGACAGCGCTGCCACGGTGAGCACGATGACTGGAGCAAGTCTCACAAATCATACAGCGATCTTATTGAGTTTGGATTGGACAAGGCTTTAATAGAGCACTTTCCCCCCCTCACACTTCCCTTAAATTTGGAGGAAGAAGTGCTATCCCTCATCCTAATGACATCTGACCTGCAGTGCTCTCTGTGTTTCCTTTACACGCTTTTACATAAAATGAACTTATTTATTGACGGTGTACACTACATCATGTCCGGAGTTAGAGATGTGACCTCACCTCGGAGCGCGCGGAGGACCGAATGAGCTTTTCACACAGACTGTAGCGGGGAATATGATCGTACGGTGTTGAATATTTAATATCATGTTTAGTAACGTTGAGCTCGGCACGAACGGATTTTTAGTTTAGATTCATAGTTGGCCTGCGGATAACCGAAGGATGAAAAAAAAAAATTCTGATTGCCTTTAGAAAAACAAAAGCTTTCATTTTGTAAGTATGTTTAAACATAACACATTTCACTGCACAGTCTGAAACCTCATGCGAGAAATCATACGTACAGTGTTCAAGGGGCAAATAGACACCCATAGTTTCATGATTAAGTGTAGACGCCAGCAGTTGTTTCATTTTTGAGTGAGTAATTTCAGCTATTAGTATTTTAGGAATACTTTGTTCACTTCTGTTGAGCAGCCTAGACTTCTGTTAACGCGCTTAAACATGGAATGAGAGGATTGTTTCTTGGCCTTTTCTTAACATTAGATTTATATGTTTTTTGTTAAACACTATCTGGTATCACCCAAATGAAAATGGGTTCCCATTTGACTCTGGTTCCTCTCAAGGTTCCTTCCTTATGGTTTTTCAGGGATCTGAGATTGAGATTGATTTGAGTCATGTCAACTGGACTTCGTTTTACTATTCATCCAGGTAGTTTCTTCAGTCTGAGGGAAGTTGGTAGACTAACAAAACTACTTGGATGAGTAGTCAAACCTTTCTAATGAAAAAAAAAAAAAAAAAAAAAAAACCTCACCTGGATGCCTGAGAATCTTCACAGATGTCTCCCAAGTTTTGCCTTGCCCTGGCTTGCTCATTAAGAATAAACTGCTAAAACTTTACACACTTTTAAAAATTTATATGCAGAATTTTTAGTTCTTTAAACATTCTTTCTGATAATAAAAAGTTAAACGCGCTATACAGATAAATCTGAATTGAACTGAATTTAATTAAAAAGAGGTATTTCAAGATTCTTAGCTATTTAACCAACAACGCTGCCTCTTAAAAAAAATCAGAAACATCTTTGGACTTTTCACTTCTGCACATGCTAAAAAATTATATTCCTCTATTTCAACCTGAACAGAAGAAAACAAATAGTAAACATAATCGTGCAATTATGGTTCGTGCATTTTATCATAAACCTATTGGTGTCTTTTAGAGATGAGAATCACCAGGGAGCAGCCGATACGATATCATTACGATACCTGGGTGTCGATTCTTTTAAGTATCACTTTTTTATATCTTGATTGAATCTATTATATTTAAGATTTTGTTACAATCCTGAACAAGGTTAGGAATAAATTTACACCTACCACAAAGGAGGCTGTGCTGCCTGCCAATGTGTGGATAGTTTATAGCACCACTTATAGGATCACAGAAGAACTGCATATAAATAAAAACTGCATATTAAAAAAATCATATACATTTAATTATTTTTCTATTATTTGATTTTGGAGTCGATAAACGAATCGCCCCACACACACACACAAAAAAAATGCGATAATGAGACAATACATTTTTCCACATCTCTAGTGTCCATTTACCTCTTGCATGTCCGTGGACGGGGAAAGTTTTCTTTACTCCCTACACACAGGCTGAGATACATTCTGGGTAATTAGCTTTAATAGACATAAGACGATGTTCTTGACTTTGACTTGAAATGTTTGCTGAATTTATTTTTGGTTAAGTTTACAAACATGATGTGTAACACAATCAGTGTCAATCTACTTAACATCTACTTACAGTATATGATATAAAAGTACATTATAGTACAACAATATTTAGTCTGGAAAGCAGAACAGGAGGTTACATCTGCTACCCGGGACAGATTTAAGAACTCAGCTCCCTTAAATACAGCTACTAATGTTTTATTTGGAATCTTCACTATTTTTCTTCAATTTGATTTGTTGTAATTGCTAGATTTTTTTTGTTTTTTTAAACTATGCATACTTTTTATATTATATATATTCTTCTAGATACAGTATCATTGATTATTTTATTCTTTGTTTTCATTCTTTAATGTAAAGCACTTTTTAGAGTCAAAATGAAAATCAATCTATGAATAAATATGATGATTATTATTATTAAAATCAAATTGAGTGTTAGACAGTGCTATATACTGAAACAATAACACAAATTCTATACAGTACTAAATGGGTCTTAGTAATGGGTAAAGACAGCTGGAATGTAAAATTTCTACCCTAAAAAAGAAAACAATGAAATAAAAAAAAATTAAAACTTGCATTAAACTCTAGCAGACAGAGCAGTGATCAGTTTAGTCTCAGGTACACTTTGCGCAGGTTTATAATGAAATGAGCCAAGAAGGTTTTCTGAGTTGCTACAGACAAAAGTTACAAATTTTTTTTTATTTTTTTTTTAAAGTGTTGTGACATATTGTTTTGCTGATTCAATAATGCAAAAGTCAGAAAGCAAACAAAAACTGTTTTAAAAATATGACTGCTTAGGACTTTTTCACAGTGTTTTACTTTACATATTCAAAAAAAAAAAACTATTTAAAAATATAAATTAAAATAAAAAAAGAACAAAGAAGTCAATTCAGGGACTTAAAGTGGAGAGACCGGTCCATGCGATAAAAATCTAAAACACACAAATTGAGTTTTGTTTATAAAGCAAAAATACTAGCAGCTTTTCTTATTCATTTCTAATGATGCACACCTACACACTCACATATAAAAATTTCATGTTTTAACCCTACTTCTCTTCATTCATAAGTTTCATGATCACCAATGTAACACACCGTGATCATACAGTGCATTACTCGAGAGACACGAGTTTAACACAGTTTGATTTCACCAAACTGTTCTACAAGCTCCTCTCTTTGGCATAAATATTTAAAGTTTAGCTTTTTGAACCTACAAACCATAAAGTCATTTCCAAGCTTGTAAAAGGACCGTTTTGTTTAGAAATGCTGCCATCTAACTACCACAAATGAAAAGGATCACTTCCTGTTAAAAGACTTCTTTTGGAGCGAGCTGAGATGAAAAGAGATGCGGAAGTGAAAAAAAAAAAAAAAAAAACATATATAGAAAAAGGTTTTTTTCTTTTGCAAATTATTTGGGTAATATAGTCTGGAGAGGTTATATACTGTAAGCAGATGATTTATTATTATTATTATTATTACTACTATTGTAAGAACTACTTGTTCTTGTAGTAGTATAAACATACTTTTATATCATTAGTTTTATTATTATTAAGTTTTATATATTAACAAACGTAATTACTGAACAACTCTTATGTATGGTAGCTCAATTTGTTTAAAATTTTAATAAAAAAATAGAATAAAATGCACAGGGAAAAAAGAGAAAGAAGAAAAAAATTTAATAGTGCCTTGTAGTAGCAGTATATATAGTAGTATTTATTTATATAAATGATAACAGTATTTAAAAGTAATGTTCATACATACTGTATGGTCATTCACAGGGTCGATTTATAGAAAAATCCATAAAAATAATAGAACATAACACAACATAAAATTACAATGAAAAATTATATTATTATTATATGATGATATTATATATATCTTTTTTTATCGATTTAGGAGTTAATGTGGCGATACATCAATCACCAAACACAAAACATTGCGATACATAACTGAATAAAGTTATTCCACCATCTCTAGTGTCTATGTACTTCTTGCATGTCTGTGTATAGTTCAAGTTCCCCCCAAATACAGGCAGAGAGGCATTCAGGTTATATAATTTATTATAGTACAAGTATAATACATTTAAACTATATACAAATTATATAATTATTATTATTATTATTATTATTGTTGTGGTGATAATAGCAGCAGTAGTAGTTATCCTAGTAGTATTTATTTGCATAATTAAAAATTTATTTTAAACTGTATTTTAAATTATTAAAAACTTTTCATACACATGCTTGAAGGGTTTGTTCTTTAATAATACAAAAAAGACATAAAATCTAGACATGTATTCAGTTATGTTTTGCAATTTTTGTGCATCGCCACACTGCCTCCAAAATATTTTTTTTAAACAATATTAACTGTTGCAGTTCTTTTATAATACTACTACTACTTAAAATAATAGTAATAAAGTAGTTATTATATTTTTTTACTTTGTCGTCTTGTGTTTTTAAACAGACTGTTAATGAGCATACGTATGAACATTTCTTTAAATTAATAATAAATAAATTAATAATAATAATAATAATAGTAGTAATCATTTGTAGTAGTAATTATTAATATAATGACAACTGTATTATAAAGAATACAGTTTTGACAATGACCTCATTCTTGGTAGTTCAAAGTGGTCAGTAAGGAAGTAGTAATAATAATAATTTTCAATAAAATAGTAAAGCATGATTAATAGGATGCACAAATGAAGAGAATAAAAGTTCTCTACAGTAAACGAGTGATAAAGCGAACGAGATAATAACGAATAAAATAAGATTATAAAGTACACAAATGTAGAAGTACGTCGATAATGAAGAAAGAAAAAAGAAAGAATGAATGTTCTACCTAGACAGATAGATAGATAGATAGATAGATAGATAGATAGATAGATAGATAGATAAATAGATAGATAGATGGATAATTGTAAAAGATATAAGCCAAGGTCAGCGATTAGTTGCGGTTCAGATAGGACACCCGGCCCGGGAGGGGTTTAAGGTGATGAGCAGAGCTAAAAGGAAACGATAAGGGAAGCTAAAAGGTAATCGTTATCAGCTCTTGCTATCCAGACTCGGTGTGAATCAATTCATTCCAAATTGCCCTGTACATTTGTGCAGAAGCAGCCTTGATATAATAAAAGGCTAATAGAGACAGGTACAATTGTGTTAGCGAGGTCTCAGATTCCTCCAAAACAAAGGTTAAAGGAGAGACAGAGAGGGGAGGGGAGGGGAGGGGAGGGGGGTGGAGAAGGGAAGAGAGGATAGCTGACTTTCAATATTAATTAACTGGACGACTCGGTAACGGAGACGCTGTCTAGCAAGCTTTCAGTGCAGCGAGCGCTTGTTTCCAAAACGCTGGAAAGAAAAAAAAAATGACCAGGGTTCTGATTGAATTATCCGTTCCTTCCATCTGCTAACTGGCCGATTCACTAAATAGTGTTTTTAATCATTTAAAAGAACGCGGCTAAACATCCTTCTAATTATGACATCTTTTCCTGTTAAACTGACCTTTAGCAGGCACGCAGACCCTCCTGGGAACGGGGAAGAGAAATGACACCTGACTGACTGAGTGCGTGTGTGCGTGTGCGTGTGTGTGCGTGCGTGCGCACATACAGTACACACACAATAGAGGAACGGCAAACAAGAACAAGACAGAACAGTACACAAACAAACTTCATAGCTTCTGATGTACAGCAGAAGTGTTTTATTTCTCTTACCTAACAGCAAACTTGGAATAATATATATATATTTTTTTAATCCATTTATCGTCACTTTTCATCTTTAAGGATGTCAAAAAAACATTACAGTAGCTCTTCCCTTAACAAAATATCCTTTCTCTCTCTCTCTCTCTCTCTCTCTCTCTCTCTCAAAGTTAATAAAAAAGGCAATAATGTTAAAAATTAAATCTCCCATCAAAAAATTTAAATAAATCGAATCTGTGCAAGTTGTTACGATAGTGAAATGAACATACAGTATTTGAACGAGTGAAACAGTACACAACTCACCGGGCACTTTATGACGTACACCTGTTCAACTGCTTGTTGACGCAAAAATAACTATACAGCCAATCACATGGCAGCAGTGCTTGAAATGAGACCTTTACTTAGGAGTGTAGACATGGTGAAGATGATCTGCTGAAGTTCAATCCAAGTATTAGAATGGGAGAGAAAGGTGATGTAAGTGACTTTGAACGTGCCATTGGTTTTGGTGCTAGCCGGGCTGGTCTGAACTCGTATTTCCCAAACTGCTGATCTACTGGGATTTTCACACAAAACCATCTCTAGAGTTATCTGAAAAATATGAAATATCTAGTCTGTTTAAAAAAAAAAAAAAAAAAAAAACGCCATGTTGATGGCAGAGGTCAGAAAAGAATACTAGCTCAAGAAGACTGGTTCAAGATCACAGAAAGGCAACAGTAATTCTAATATCATCTCGTTATGACCGAGGTATACCGAACAGCATCTCCTAATGCAACCATGAAGCAGATGAGCCACAGCAGTAGAAGATCAAACCAATACAATTCTCATGGGCTCACCAAAACTGAACAACAAAAGATGTTGCCTGGTCCTGAAGTACAGTATCTAGATTTCTGCTGCAACATTTCAGATGGTTGGGTCAGAATTTGGCGTAAAACAGTACAAAAGTGTTGATCCATCCTGCATTGTAGCAACAGTTCAGGTACCGTTGGTGGTGGTGTAATGATGTACAGTAATATGGCACTTAGACACTTTGTGCCCCTTAGTACTGATTGATTCCACAGCCTTCCTTCCACAGCGATGTTGCTGACTGTACACACCGTGTCACAAAGCTCAAATCATCTCCTGAACATGACCCTGAGTACTCTACTCACTGTAGCCCTCAAGCAGCGGATCTCAATCACGCCTTTGGGATGTGATGGGACGGTAAGATTCGCACAAATGCAACAACTGAGAGATGTGCAGTACAGTGTCATCATGTCAGTATGAACCACAAGCTCTAAGGAATCTCTCTAGCACTTTGCTGAATGGATTAAAGTTAAAAAGCGGTCCAACAGCACTAGCAAGGTGTACGTGAAATGAAACGGCCCAGTGAGGGTGTATGAACTGTGATGCAATGAGGGGGAATTTTTTTTTTCTATTTTATTTGTCAGAGACACAGTCGTACACGCTACTGTATGATATGAAGTGAAATGCTTATACAGTACCACTGCTAATGACTTAATATACCCTTTCAAGAGACTTCAAATAAGAATAAAAAATATATAATTAGATGAATATGGAAATACAGTATATAGAAAAATTTACATAGAAAAACTTTTAGCTGTAAAAAAAAATGAATTAATTGAAAAAGTACATTATGTACAAATGATACAATAAAATTTAAATGGAATTGAGATATAGAATTTGTACATTTAACTCATTCGCACATGCTTTGCTATTTCAATTTTTAAAAAAATTATTACTTGTACATAATGCAAATTGTTCATCCAAAATGCTCTATATTTTCTATACTGTATTTTTTATTATCATATTCTTATTTCATATTTTATATTCCTTATTTGAACATTTTCTTTTTGTGATTTATTTTTCTTTTTATTATTATATTCTTATTTCACATTCTTTTTTTCCCCAAATATATTTATTGGCATTTAACAAAGATACAACATAGTAAATATGCAAAAACGTGCATTTCAAATTTCTACTTTCCAACCCATCCCAGTCCCTACCTTCTCCCGCCCTAACTACAAAACCGAACAAAAACAAACAAACAAACTAACAGAAGAAAAAGAGAAGAAAAAAAGGAGAGGGAAAGAAAAAAAAGGGAAAAGAAAAAGAGAGAAAAAAAAAATCCTCTACTGCATCTTCATGTAATAGATCAGTAGTATCAATATAATTTAACATTGGTTCCCATGGTTTATAAAAGGTTTTTAAAAGACCCTTTTAAAGAAAAGCGATTTTTGTTTCTAATTTTAAACATAAAATAATTTCTTTTATCCATCTCCCATAAGAATATTTCACATTCTTTAATTAGAATAATCAAATTTTCTTTTAATTTTTAGATCAAAGGTGGTTGTTAAAACAATTCACCGCATATCATACTGTGTGTGTATGTCTCTTTATGGGACAAATGAAATTTGAATTAGAATCTGAAGTAGAAAAAATGTCCAGTCATGAGCGAGACGATGTGCGGAATAATGTGGAAAGTTCAAAGATCCACGGTGTGCAAAACATGCATCGTGATGAGTAGTGAGACGAGTAGTTTTTGTGTGAGAAAGCAAATCAGATTCTGTAGTGTTTCGTCCTAGAAAACTTTTCTGACCAATCAGAATGCAGAATCGGTCAGTGAAAGCTCACACCACGTCACTGAACGTCTCCATCACTTGGCATGCAAGCGATTACATGATCAGGTTTTCCCCCTGATTCGGCTGCACCTCTCTCTCTCTCTCTCTCCACACCATGCAGCTCGTTCTTTTCTCTTTTTCAGAAGGTCACACTCCAGCCGTACTCGATACAAAACCTCCAGCTCTGATGATGACGTAGACTAGAGCTTTTTCTTTTTTCCGTGTATCGAGCTCTGTCAGCTTCAGAAAGATGAGAACATGGATGTTCGTGCTGGTGGCTCTTTTTTATCGAATGCACTGAACTTCTGCTCTTCTGACGTCTAAAGGTCAGAAAGTGAACACGCCAGTGAACGCAGAGTGGAAAATCTCATTGATGTTTGCTTAATACACACACACAAACAAAACCCTGACACGGCACGTGCTTTATGCAACTTAACTCAGCACATGGAGAAAACCCAACCAACCCCATCGTACTCGCATCTTTTTTTTATTTTAATTATTATTATTCAATTTGATTTGAAAATCTAAATGAGGTTAAGGTCAGATTCTGGTGCAGGCATGGTGTTACACAGCTACAGGAATAGCTGGGAGGTCTTGAGAAGTAAAGTGAGCATGTGTATACGCGCATGAGACAGTAAGAGATAGAGAGATAGAGAGAGAGAGAGAGAGAGAGAGAGAGAGAGAGAATGTCACGTCTGAACCATACAAGTCATATCTCTGATCCGATCTGCGAATGTCATACATACACATACACACACGAGCATATACATAAACACACACACACGTATTACACCGCCTACACTTTCTGAGGTTAGAGTTAGGGTTAGATTTAGATTTGTTTTTAAGCATTAATTATCTGCATGTCAACACAAACACAGACACAGAGAGAGAGAGAGAGAGAGAGAGAGAGAGAGAAAATAAAAGATACAGAGAGCATATGATTAAAACAAAGCTAGAAAGAAAGAAAGAAAAACAACAATAAGTATTGATAGAATAATAGAGAGATGGAAAGAAAGAATGCAAAAGTTAGAGAGAAATAAAAGCAGTTATACAGAAAGACAAAGAAAGAGACACAGAGAATGAAAGAAAAAGATAGAAAAAGCAAACAGAATTAAATTAGAGATCAACAAAATTGAGCTAGAAAGAGAAGGAAAGACAGGGGACAGAAAAAAAGGTTGTAAAAGTTAGAGAGACAGAAGCAGTAACACTAAAGAAGAGAGAGAGAGAGAGAGCAAATAATAAATGCAGATAGAAAACAGAGAAATTAAGGAAAGCAATGCAAAGGTTAGAGAGGTAGATATAAAAAAAGACGAAGAAAGAAAGACAGAGAGACTTTATCTTTAAGTTTACCCAAATGTCTGTACTCTTATTTTATATACATGTATTTATTATTACTGTTTTTTTCTTTTACTCTACTCGTGTTATTCTCTTGTGACATTTTTCGAAGCTTTGACAATACGAACGTAAATATTTGTCATGCCAGTAAAGCACCATTGAATCTTGAGAGGGAGTAAATGAGATGGAGAATGACATCCATGTGTCTATACAGAGAGAGAGAGAGAGAGAGAGAGAGAGAGAGAGAGAGAGAGAGAGAGAGAGAGAGAGCGCAAACAGGATAAAATAAGAGATAAAAAAATGGAGCTAGAAATAAATGGGGACACAAAAACAAAGACTATGAAAGTTAGAGAGACAGAAGTAGAAATAATAGAGAGAGAGAGAGAGAGAGAGAGAGAGAGAGAGAGAGAGAGAGACTGAAAGCAAGAAGTCAAAAGAGTGAGAGAGAATTTGTGAACAAAAACAAAGAGATAAAGATCTAGGTGAAAAGAGAGAGAAATGAGTAGATAAAAAAGGGAAAGGGACAGAAAGACAACCAGACAGATAGTCAAAGAGATAGAAGTGGTGGAAAAAGTCACACAGAGGACCAGATAAAGTACTTAATAGCAAGAAAATAGAGGGAAAGTGACGATTAATAAATGAGGTGGAGACAAAAGCAAAGAAAGAAAAAAAAGCTAGACAGACAGACAGAGAGACTGAGAAAGAGAGGAGTAAATAAAAAGAGGGAGATGGAAGCCAAGAACTAGAAAGAGTCTGAGAGAAAAAAGATAAAGAACTAGATAGAAAGAGAGATGCGTAGATGAAAAAGGGAAAGGGAAAAAGAGAGAACTAGAGGAACTAGAAAGACAGTCAAAGTGATAGAAGTGAAAAAGACAGAGATATCGAACTAAATACCAAACGAAAACAGACAGACCGAGTGAGTGAGAACTAAACTTTTCAGCATCTGTATAATCAACTGGCTACTGTATATATCTGAACAATAGATAAATGTGAAGCCTCTTCTGCTGCCACACACACACACACACACACACACACACGTATAATGCTTCCTATTCCAGATGTGGAAAATGGCCTCCTATTTCCTTCCTACAACAAATCAGGAGAAACTTTTGCCATGAATTCATCTTAATTCTTCTTAATTTACTGTGTAAATCTCTCTCTCTCTCTCTCTCTCTCGTAGTGTTTTAATAAGCGAGCACTGCAGGTCACATATTGCCTGGCAAGTGCAAAGGTGCCTCGCTGCAGGACTGATGGAGGGAAAACATCAATATTTAATGGCAAGTCAGTGAAAAGAGAGACGCATGGCTTTTCTGAGGCGGCTGCAACTTTCCTGCAGGAGCAATTACACAACGCCCGGCGATGCCCGAAGAGAAGCCGGACTCCGCCGGCTCTACGTCGCGCACCTGGGCTATCCATTCTGACTGTTTATTAGACACACTATTAATGGCACCCCTTAACCAAAACAAACCAGGCAGCCTGATGGCACATTGAAACCGCGCCGCGGGGCATTTATAAACCCAAAAGACGTATAAATCTCAGATCAGCCGCACTAACTGACAATCCGGTGGATAGAGAGAGAGAGAGAGAGAGAGAGAAAGCAGGGGCATTTTTCAATGATACTTTTTTTTTTTTTTTAATTCAGGTAAAAGCTCCGGATGGACAGGTTCGGGGGAACGGAGAGGGCGGGTACCGCCGACCACCGGCACTCGTTGAGGGCTTCGTGTACACAGTGGAGGGACACAACAAACTACTCGGAGCCGCCCACCGCAAACACTCCAGCAGCAATCCAGTAATGGATACTTCCTCAGCTCCTCAATTGGTCAAAATGTTTTCATACAATAATTTAATTCAGAAACACTTTTACAAAGCAACTGTAATCAATTTTAATTAGTTGAATTTTTTTTTCTTTTTTTTGCCCCCCCCTTCCTTCTCCCTTTTCCTCCTCCCCATCCTCCTCACCCCCCCCCCCATCCCAATCGCATAAAGTTTAATGTACTGCCATCGATCTCCTTTGTTCTTTAATGCAGTGCTGCTTTCCTGTAATTTGAGGCTTTTCTACCCCCCCCCCACCACCACCACCCCCCCACCCCAACTCCTTTTACAGTCAATGATGACATTCAGTGACAGTCCACACGTCTCTCAGAGAGAGAGAGGGAGAGAGAGAGGCAAATAAGACAAGTTCACGCACGCACGCACTAATGAAAACGAAAACAGGCTTAATTCCTTGACTGTTAGACACTTTTCTAATAAAATGGGTCGCTTTCCTGAAAATGAGCGTTTAAAAAACAAAGTGATGTAGTTGTAGTAGTTGTAGAGGGGGGGAAAAAAAAACAATGGGGGGGGCCAAACATAAATGAATAAGGACAGAGACGTGGTAACACGGCGTTGATGAGACGCGCGGGTAAACACAAAGGCAATCTCGTGCCGCCGACGGAACCTTGCCCTTCATTTCCACAGAAGGGACGACCAGCCTTCACATCCAATTAGCTGATTGAAGCCGAATGAATACAGCACTAATACAGATATGGATATGGATATGAAAAGCTTTGCTTCTGACTGCCGGTGCTTACTTTTTCCTTTTCATTCGTTCTCAAGGGCCACTTTTTAAATTTAAATTTTTATTTGAAGCGCACACACAGCTGCTTCTCCATCACCAAAAGTAGCTGTGATACGTGTACGGTGCAAGAGACAGTTCAAGGGAAATGTGATCAATTGATTGGGTGTAAGCTCGATGTGACACTCGGCGAGGGCGGCCTCACCGGTGGCGGACAGATTGTGACATTCGGCTGACATTATCATCTCCCGTCCGCCTGCATCCGATAGGGTGGGATGCTAATCATGCGTTGTGGATCAACAATTTTGCTGCCTTCAAAGGCTAGGAATTGGTGCCGTGACCCTCTTGCGGTTGACACCCGTTGCTCTGTGTGTTTGTGTGTGTGAGAGAGAGAGCGAGAGACAGACAGAGTGAACAAAAAGAGGGATTTAGAAATTTATGGTTTTTGGTTCTAAAACTAGAACAAAAGAGAGAGAGAGAGAGAGAGAGAGAGAGAGACAATCTGAAAGTTTGTATTAAAGTTGAGGAAAGTGAAGGAACTGAAGTTAAGAAGGAAGTAAAGCCAGTGAGAAACAAGACAGACGAAAAAACTACAAGCCAGACGATGAGGAAGACCGCACTCCCAGACCGTCTCTCGGAGCTGAGCCTCAGAAGACAACTATCACCATCTACTGGTCGCATGTGGTACTGCAGTGAAACGCACAACACGACATCAGGATGAACCGGCAGGCCTGCCAGGCTTTTCGCATTAGTCAAAGCTGTCAAGATTGATTAGAGCAACGGGGACAATAGAGCTCACATTTAAAGACATGCTCAACCCGCAATCAGAGGCGCATGATCGGTGCAGGGCTCTGGCTCCTCGGCGCAGGGAGGAACCCAGAACCTTTCTTCTCGAATTGAAACCCCTCAATTCTGAAGATAACCTGCATCACTCAAAGAGGATCTTTTTTTTTTTTTTTTTTTACCAAAAAACCAGAAGATGTAGAGATAACTGGTGAGATGAAACTCTCATTTATACTTGGTGACTCACACCGAGACGTGTCGTTCTTTGAGTTTCGGAGAAATGCACAGCTACTGGAGGAAAAATAAATAAATAAAAATAATAATAATAATAATAATAATAAAAGACACACTACAAATTTTCTGTCAGGTTTGTCTTACGCATTCAGCCACAATCACAGCTCTGGTTTCTGCAAACGAACCGCCCCCAATTAGACGTTAACACAATCAGGGTAGAGCTCTGACCGCTGCGAGGAAATCAAGCGCTCGTGGATGGAAACGTAGAGTAAAGACAAGAACTAACCCGGGACGAGGCTGAAAGTTCTGAGAACCGAGCTAGCATCTAAAACAAATCACGGTTTCTGTACGGAAATCACAGCCATAAAGGACAATTAATATGTCAGATTACTAATAGACACATTAATCTCGTGTGTATTTACTGTAACAGTGGAGGCTTTATGATTATATACTGTAGCACCGATTCATTTTAATAGAAAAGAAAAAAAGATTTAGATTTTTGTAGTGTACATTAAAATGGAATTTATTTATTTCAATCTTATTTAATTATACATTTTTATTTTTACTTTATTTACTAGATCCTCTAATTAATTGTATTATATTTTCATGATTTGTAGTCATTTTCATACAGTATATTAATATTACATACAGTATAACAATTAATATGTCATATTACTAATTGTCACATTAATCTCGTGTGTAGTGCAGGATTTATGTCACCTTCGTGATCTTATAGTACATATATAGTGTATGTATATATATATATATATATATATATATATATATATATATATAAACTTTAATTCTTATTTTATTATAATTTTTTTCTACTTTATTTACTAGATCTTGTAATTAATTGGATTATATTTTCATGATTTGTATGAATTTTCATACATGAGAACAGAATCCATAATTTTTTAGAATTGTTATTTTTTAAATGACTAATACTGAATTAATAAATAACATTTCTGTTTTTTTTTTTTTTTATAATTTATGAATATTGTTTAAGCATTTTAATAACTACTACAATCTAGTAGTTTGGATTAAATTTCGCACTAAATTAAAAATAATTATGTTTTTAATGCATTTGTATATAATTTTAAAAATGGAAAAAAATTGTACCTTTTGTTTTACACTTTAATTTATTTTTTGTAAAAAAAATAAATTTTTTGTAAAAAAAATTTATTTTTTATTTTAAAATAACACAAACTTATAAGCCATTAATATACTTTTAAAAATAGTCATTTATAAAAGTTTTTTTTTTTTTTTTTAAGTCGTCGTGATGCTTGATATACAGAACAAAAGACAAAACAAACGGTCAATCCTGTCACTTTGCAGTCATGTCACGTGAAGCTGTTTGCGTACAGCAGGTGAGTGAACTTCTTGTGACCAGTGGTTTTATAGAGAGCAGGGGTAATACCGACCTGTATGAGCGTATGAACCGCTCCGGTGTGACAGCATGGCATGTGTGAGTGCAGGGGCTGCGCTGGCAGGCCGCTCGCTGACAGACGCACACCTGCTCTGACATTTTCTGCCGACCTTGACTGAGGAAAAACACAATGGCTTGTTTTCCTGGAGGAGAGAACAGCATTCCCCCTTCTCTCGCTGCTTCTCCTCCCACACACACACACACACACACACACACACACACACAAACACACACACAAACACACACACAAACACACACACAAACACACACACAAACACACACACAAACACACACACAAACACACACACAAACACACACACACACACACAGCGTGTAGAGGTACGGAAATGTCCGAAACAGGTATGCCAAATTTGGTCTCATAAAACCGTTAAATTGGTGCTGACGCAGGATCAGGGAGAACTGAAAAGACCAGGGATGCTGTACATTATGTGAAGAGGTTCGTATTTAAAGTGAGTTGTTTGTTCAGGGACAGCAGATGTACAGTAAAAGGTGCCAGTTATATTGCATGCAGCGGGCATTGTGGGCAACCACTGAGTGCTGTTTTGTACTGTAGTTGGCTATAATTTGAGTTAACACTGCAAAACATTCTTGGTACAGAGCCGTTCCCCAACATAATTCATTCAGAAAGAAGCAGGAGCTTAACAAAATATGGTTTATTGAGATCCAATTAAGCCCGCTAAACATTAGAAATCTCCAAAAGGTGAAGCAGTTCTCCCTCTGACTGCATCGGTTTCCTCCCAACAACAAGTAAACTGCCCTGAAGCATAAATCCTACAACGGACTGCCGCCGCATCCGGAATGCTCTCCCACCCCGTTCCTCATGCACCGCGACCCTGAAGAGGAACGAATAAACTCGTTCACCGTCTACGCCATAGACGAGTCTGCAGACACACCTCGAAGTGGAAAGGATTAACTGCAGCCTTGTATTATTGCTCTAGGAGCTGATCGCACGACACATGGCAGCAGGGTGTGTTCCACAGAGCTTTGCATGGACTTCCATCAACAGCATCAAAACAGTGCAAGGTTGTCTCAATTAACATGATGGGAAAGCAGTCATACTGCATATTACTAGAACCCAGAGGCAACAGGCATTTCCTATGAGCAAGTCCATGCAAAGACTTTTTTTTTTTTTTTTAATGATCCCTGTGAAAAACAAGCGGTTTTTCAGGGACATGGGAAAATACAAAGGTATTTGACGGAGATGATGGATCAAGACTAAATATTTGGAGGTACTTGAGTAGGACTGAAGGTCTTGAAATATTTGGCGAGGATAAAAGGCAGAAGATTTCTCTCTATGACCAAAAGGTTGGAAACTATCAAGGGATCTAGGACAAGTACTAAGTTTCTGAGATGTCTAACCAAACTTGAAGGCTGTAGACCGAGGTTCTTCACTTAGTAAACCAAACAGCAGACAGTACCAAGCCTGATCTTGATGATACCAGGTCGAGACTGAAGGTCTATAGCAGACAGAGTTTGAGACACAGAACAAGACAAGACAAGATCAGGGAAGGAAGCATTTGATTTTTTTTTTTTTTTTTAAAGAAGGCTAGACTTGGAAAATCAGCTTTAAGATGCTGGAAATATGAAGGAGAATGAGACCTACAGTATAGTACAGTTGGCAGTAAAGTAATGTACCTTACTGGATTCCAACCGCCATTAAACAAACAGAAAGTTAGGAAGAAGGGCTGAATATAAAAAGACTTGGACAGAACAGCTAATAGTTTGGATCTAATGTTTAATTGCAGCAAACTGTACCTGAGGCGCTGGTAAGGTATGAACAAGCTCTAAAAAGCTAGAACTCAAGGTCTAGAGATACTGTGCTTGGACTAGGGAGGTAAAGATATCAGGCTAGGACTGAGGGTTTGAAAGCTAAGAATGAAGGTGTAGAGATAAGATAAAGATTTTGAGGATCTTGGAGCCCTGGAAGACTTGGGCTTGAGTCTGAGGGTATAGAAGGTCTGGGAGCTAAACATGAATTGCAAGAAATGGGACACGGTTGATCGTATCAAGATGCAAAACTACATCTTTGTCTTGATTATGTAAAGTTAGGACTTAGGTGTCTGAGGCCATAATGCAAGGATGTGGAATACAGAGCTATTACCAAGTTTCTGGGGATTAGCAAGTGACTCAAGGACTGAGGTATCTAAAGATACCAGGTTAGGACTGAGAGATTTTAGGACCTAAAGCTCTGGGGTTCGACCTAATAGAATGGAGACAGCGTTAGAAACCTAGAGACATTGTGCCATAATGGATGGTCTGAGGAGATTAAACCAGGCCATTAGGTCACTTTGATGTACTGTGAAAAGCCAGGACTGCTGGACTGAGGATGCCACGCTAGGATCTGGGATACAGGACTATGATCGAGAGGCTGGAAGTAGCAAGCTAGAGCGAAGGACTGAATGTCTTGAGCCGAACCCTGTGACGGATTGTCTGGCGCTGTGCAGTGGCTGTGCCAATACTAAATCCTGAGACAGGAGCATAACATCAGTCTCCAGCAGCCTCTAGTGCTCATGCACAAGGCTGCAACGGACAAGACGCACCATAAGTTGTACATAAGACACTGTGAATGGAAAGACCAGATAAAATACATGCATTTTCCGATGCCACTTTGTGAGAAATTTGTTGCGCCATCCAGGACAACCCTCTATTATGGCAGTGACGGAAGTGAAGTCGGTAATACAAAGACGCGGGTCTTTGTATTACCGACTTCACTTCCGAGGACTTTACCGTACCTGTTGTAATTAAACTTTTTTTTTCCTCCCTTAGAATGCGTCTAAGATGGAATGTTAATCTACTGCTCCTCATTTTTCTGGGACTGATAAAGCCGTAATCTCTCCGTGCCACACAGAAACATGGATCCTATTAGCGTTTCTCTCTCATTACTTTTCATCAAACTAAGAAAAACTGACAATTATTAATTAATATCCATTATGCGTTTTTTTTTTTTTCCCTTTCCATTTCACAAAAGATGATGTGGGGTGAGAGTGGAAAGAAAAAAAAAAATGGAAGCAATTAGCTGAACAAAATCAAAATATTATGTTTGAAAAGACACTGATAAATGTCCCGGGAGCTCCCGTTTTAGAGCGAAACTGTAATATATTCATGCTGCCATATTTCATTAAACTGCTATTACAGTCCTGATAGAACTATTAGTCACTTTATTATTAACAACATTAATGTATTTACATTTTTAGTGTACAAGCCAGTTTTCCAGCAATAATTTATGAACTAGACTTCAGATATTTTATAATGTTCCCCCCTCATCTCAGGCCTTTTGTGCGTATTATTGATTATAAAAACAGACTGAATTTTTATGTTTTCCCCTCCTCCCTTCCCAGATGCAGTCTCTTAATGTGCTGGCAAGGGGCCTCTGCATTAAGAGACTGAAATAAAGTGCATTTATGTCTGAAGCATAACTTCATAATTTACACAGCAACATTTATTAGAGGTGACAAATGAGTGTTTGGTCCACTCGTGCTTTTCCACAATGCAGCACTCATTCAATCCATATAAATTACAGCTGGGATTGTGAGTGCTGGTGCGAATGATCCTATTATATTTATGCAGCAGCACACACATGGGTCTGGTGTGCTTAGTGTAACAAGAGAAACAGAAGTGCAGGCTGTTTATGATCTAATCCACGTAGTGCTTCTAACATATCGAGGAGTCCAACTCCAGGATATAGCCAGGGGAAAAAAAAATAATAATAATAATAACAGGAAGAAGTTTAATTAAATTCAGTACCAACGTCACCTACCTATGGGGCGCTTACATTCCCCAGCGTGCACTAACTTAAAGTCCCTATGAAACGGCTTGAGAGCTGGAATTTGATTTGGTATGTTGACATATTGCCATTCGAGACAGGAAGTCAGAGTGACGGCTGTTGCTACACAGCACCAGCTAGTGTCTGAGATGCAGTACACCGCACCACCGAAGCAAATCTGACAATAACCTTGAGAACTAGCGAAACATGGAGTTTAGCAAAAGGCCTTTTTTTTTTTTTTTTTTTTTTTACTGCCAGTGCTGATGGGTGATACCCCTTGAAATTACACGGTACATGTTTGAGTCGAGGTCTAACATCGGTGGCATTTCAAACAAAACAAACAGCCAGACAAGAAAAAACAAACAAAACAAACAAAAGAATATCATGCAAACCAGTGAACCGTGTTTGCTTCTAAAAGAGCCATTACGGCAAAGCAAAAAACCACCCGGGGGGAGAAAACTATACATTCTAGAGAGGATTAAACTTTCACCATTCAGCAGCACCAGGTACGCCCTCAGAAAGACCACCAGAAACGATTCATCATCTTTTAGTCAAATCACAAGTGGGGCATCCATTTCGGCTCGTGCCGCAGTTACAAATGAACTGATGTAACATGTACGATACACACCTGCACAGTAACGACTGGGGAGACAGCGGCCTTGAGCGGAAAGCGCTGATAAGACCATGCGCCCAACAGGCCAAGTTTTAATATAACTGGTGCGGCGAGCAGATAATTTTTGACTCGTCCTCAGTACACGATAAGATTTCACTTGGGCGCCTTTAGCTTTGATTACGGCTACACAACGTGGTGACCAGGTCACGTGTGAACATGATTCCTCAGGCTCCCAGTACCGCTCCTTCACAATTTAAGTTCTGGTATATAACACATTCAGTGTCTGCAGGTCATCGGTTGACTTAGTTTTACTGCCACATAATATAGCTGAGTCTAAATCACGACACTGCATCCAGAGGCTTGTACAGTGAGCGCAAGGCATGATGGGTGCATCGCTTCATGCGCTTCCCTCCTTACCCTGACAGCCCATCACTTTGGAACAGGGTCAATCTGGACTTATCAAATTATATGACCTTCTATTGCTCCAAAGTCCAACCTTTACGCTCCCCAGTCTCCAAATTGAAGCATTTCTTTATTCATCTTACTAATTTGTGGTTTTCTTAAGGCCACACAGTCCCTAATTCTGAAAGCCATCACATTTATTTATTTATTTGTTTTTTTTTTTAACAATGTAACTTCAGCAAACGTTTGAGTGATCTCTAATCTTTTTACATCCACATTACTTTGATGAGATGGACGATTCAGCACCATCCGTCCAGGTTTCAACAAAGCACTGGCCACTTCTTAACCAAATCATTCTAGTCTTTTCAGATATTCTTAGTCGATTTCTTTGCTCGACGCGAGACGGCAAATTTTGACCCGTTTGGCCAAGCCGTGTATGTACGTGCAACTATTTTCCATGTTCGGGCCTCCGAGTGGCGCGGTGGTAAAGTGCTCGTCCTATCATCCAGAGATCACGACTTCGATTCCCGGGTGATGCTGTACCCTCTCGCAGCCGGAGGTCTCGAGAGATCTGATTGGCCGAGCTCTCTCAGAGGGGCGGGATGAGAGGTACTTAGTGCTCCCACATTAATCACGGCTCTACAGCCAATCAGGGGCGTCTGTGAGCTCACGCAAGCGGAAGGAGCGGATAGCGCTGTCCTCCGAGTGTGTTACGCCGCCCCCAGCGGTGCGTGAGCAAGCAGTTTGAAAAGATGCGGTCGACTGGCGTCACATGCTTCGGAGGAAACGTGATAGTTTTCGGCCCTCCCGGCTGAGCAGTAGTAGTAGCCTTAATGTGGGAGCCCCCTAGTGACGGGGAGGAATTGGACACGACTAAATTAGCGAGAAAATCTGGGAAAAAATCCCCCCCCCCAAAAAAAATATTTTCCATGTTGTTCTGCTAGATGAACACTAATATATCTGCTTATAAACCTAAGAGACGGGTACAAAACAACAAACTTGACTTGACTATACATATGTAAATTAAGCTTGAATTCAGGAGTTGTGTAGACACGTAAACAACTCTTGCTTCTTCCTGTGTTAATTTCCCTCAACCGATAAGCAGTAAAAGTCAGCGTGTAACGTTAAATAATTATTTTAGAAATGTAGTTACAAACGCACCATGGGATTCCCTCAATTTAAACAAATAACTGACGCTGCAGGGGAGTCGGTGGATGAATTAGCAGCTAATAACTTACCGTGCAGGCCGATAAGGAACATTCCCAACGTGTCAATTACAAATAGTTCTTCTCTGATTCCCAGACTTAAATGAATAATTGCTTTAAAGTGAGACGGGGAAAAAAAACAAAAAAAAACATGGCTTTTACAAAACAAAGACGATGCCGTTTCTCTCATTGTCGCTCAATCAAAACGTGTCAGGAATCAGTGTCTTGTGTTAAGTCGAGGCCTCCCTGCTGATAAGATGCCGGGAAAAAAGAAAGGAAAAAAAAAAAAACTAATATCTATATCTATATCTATCTATCTATATATATATATATCTATATCTATCTATCTATATATATATATATCTATCTATCTATCTATATATCTATATCTATCTATCTATCTATCTATCTATCTATCTATCTATATATATATATATATATATATATATATATATATATATATATATATATATATATACACACACACACATACACACACACATACATACATACATACATACAAACACATACAGTACAAACCTTCAAGCACACACACACACACACACACACATTCATTAAAGTCAGAAGGACAGGGCCAGGAATGAAAAAAAAAAAAAAAAGTGGTGACATATGAAAGGGTCTCAGTACCTGCATTACCATAGTCGTTTACTTATTAAAGCAGGGATGTTTCCTGTCAATCAGAGGGCCATCACGTCTCCTCATTTGCGGCGGAAAAACTGGCATAATTGCTTCTTATACTAATCAACACAACTTGGGGTAATTATGCCTTGAAAGTGACATTGGAGGCTGAGTGGGACGTGTGTTTGTGTGTGTGTGTGTGTGTGTGTGTGTGTGTGTCTGACAGGAGAGGCAGCTTGAGACTTCGAGTCTCCCCTCTCTTCTCTCTTGTCTCTCTCTTTCTCTCTGACATTTCTGCTCTTCTTAGAGCTTCCTCCAACATACAAATAAGGCAAGGAGGAAACTTATAATATCGGACTCCGGTAATTACAAAGTTGGCAACGGGTTTACAAAAAAGCTGAACAGAAGCCTTTCCGAGCGCTTGAAAAGCACAGACGTGCCACGATCGAATATGTGTCATACTTCTGCCGTCTCTCATGCAAAACACGTCATGACGCAGCCAGGGCGAATTGGAAATTATAGATCTGTATTAACCGTTCCGCTTGGATTGATCGCTTGGGCTGGGATCTTCAATTCTACATATAAAGTTGAAATACATTTGCCTGAATCTCAAATAAAGGGGTTCTTTTAAAAAATGTGTATATTAGGGGAATAAAAAAGTCCCCAGGAGGTTTCCCTGAGCATAATCAGAGGCTTAAATCAGTGTGTGATCACAAAGCATTTGTAGAAAACTGAAAGAAAAAGAAAAAAAAAAACGAAAACTTGGGTAAAAGGGATGATGTGTCAATAGCTGACTATTGAAATTGACAAAACACTGAACTGTAACTTCATGTCAGACCAGTTCTAACCAAGTTTATATTGCAAAGGGCTGAGAAGACAAATACATGCTACATAATGGTACAATTATGTTAATAATTAATACGCCCAGCTTGACGTACAACACAGTTGAGAAATGAAGAAAATAATGGATGGTGCATCAAGCAGAGAGAGGTATATAAAATTTTTTTTAAAGATTTAATATGCCCTTTTAAGCAAAAAGAAAACCATAGATTAAGCTACAATGGACAATCATGTCCTGCTCGAATGAGAATAACTGACAGCGAGATGCTTGGAAGGAATTTTTCCCTGCGCTACTCGTCAGCAGTGACTCAAACAGAAGCCAAAGTCACGGGTGCTTGACCCCTGGCCCTTCTCCTGATCATCACTTTTGACTCATCTGACAAATCGAATCGAGCTTTCCCCACAGGGCTATGAGCATTCTATTAAAGAGTCACATGGCACGAGTTGTCTAGAAGTCATCAGAAAAGCCCCGGAGGGAAAGAGGGATGAGGACAAAGACAGGGACAGCAACAGGAACGAGGATGGGGCCCATGGAGAGCAACGAGGCCAGGGAGAGAGACAGCAGGGCCAGAGAGCGAAATAGTGGGATTAGAATGGGGATACTGATGGGGAAGCAACTGGGACAGGGACACCAACAATACAGGGATGGGAACAGGGACTAGGACAGGGAGAGAGACAAGGACGAAGAGAGGGATGGAGCCAGGGAGAGCATCATGATATAGACATGGGCATAAACAAGAATGGAGACGAGGAGAGTGATGGGGCCAGGAAGACTGCCAAGGAGATGGGGAAATGATAAGAATGGGGATGAGGACAGGACAAGTGAAAGGGACCAAGACAGGGAGAGCAGCAAGGAAACAGACAAGGGCGTTGCATAAACAACAATGGAGACGAAGACAGGGAACGAGGTAAGGCCAGGAAGACTGACAAGGACAGGGGGAATGACAAAAATGGGGACTGGGGCACCAGGACAAGGACAGGGAGACCAGCAAGGAAATAGACAAGGGCATAAACAAGAATGGAGACAAGGAGAGTGATGGAGTCAGAAAGAACGACAAGGACAGGGGGAATGACATGAATGGGGACGAGGACAGGACAAGTGAAAGGGACCAAGACAGGGAGAGCAGCAAGGAAATAGAGACAAGGGCAAAAACAAGAATGGAGACGAGGAGAGTGATTGGGCCAGGAAGAACGGCAAGGACAGGGGGAATGACATGAATGGGGTGAGGACAAGGACCAGAAAGAGGGACAAGGACAGGAAGAGCAGCAAGGAAATAGACAAGGGTGTAAACAAGAATGGAGACAAGGACGGGGATAAGAACAGAGACAGGGATGGGGACAGGGCCAGAAACAATAATGTAGATGAGGCCAGGGACAAGGACATTGCTGAGTTCAGCAGGTCAGACTTTGGTGTTGGTTAAGTTTCAATCCCACCCAGAAATAAATGGTTGGTACACAAACAAACAAATAAATAAATGTCCTAAGCAGTTTTATTTCCTCTAAATAGAAGATACTAAAATGTATCAGTAGATATGTTCCACTTACTAATTCAACCATCAGCTGGAAAAATCGACACTTACAGTTTTCTGGGATTCTCAAGAGCCAGTATTGGAAAATTTTCAGGAAAAAAAAAAGTTCAACAGCCAACAGTGCTCATTACAGTGAGAGACAATGCAGAGGACGGCTATCCAATGCACACACTGCCAACACTGAGTCCTTCCTATAGTCCTGATCCCTCTCTATCAGACTTTCACCAGACTTGCAGCTCTACAAGTAGACATCACTTCTGATGAAAAGGTGAAGACGGCGGTGCATTCGTGGCTCGCAGATCAGCCAGAAACATTTTTTTTAATGAGGGAACACGAAAGTTTGTTGACAGATGGACAAAGTGTACTGAAAAGTAAGGATGTATTTGTCTTAGTTAAAATAAATTCAACAGCCAGAGTGCGGATAATATTTGACTCATCCTCGTATAGTATAATTTGCCTACATGTGCAGACAAAATATAAGGCTTTTAATAGTGTTTAAAAAAAAAAAAAGTTGAATCTCTTATGTTGTGTACAAAGCACTAATTAGTAGTGTACATGCATTAATATGTGATAAATCGGTTTGTATAATAAAACCGAAATGTTTAAAGGAAGTTGTTTTTTTGTACGCAAACGTGCTACATTATCAGATTTCGAGAAAAAACAAAACAAGCTCGATTTCCTGATCGGAAGTATGTCAAGAGTCATCCAGTATTACAGCACAGACGACAGAATTATAGCTGAAAATTAAGAGGAAATAAATAGGCTTTTGATGTGGAGAGATGTCCGGCCGTAAATCTGCTGCAGCTGGACCCTGAGGATTCGCGGATTCACTGATCCGGTCCAAGAAAGGACACAAAAAACAACACAAATTAATTAAATCTGGACTCCAGTCATCACCATCATCCCATGCTTTTCAAAGTGAAACAGAAAAAAAGGAAAAAGGAAAAAATTTTAAAAAGAATCAGTAACATCAAAAAAAAAAAAAAAAAAAAAGAGTGCAGGGTGCAATTTTGGAAAATATAAAAGAGTCCAAATAATTCATGCAGATATGCATCAGAGAGTCAGAGGAAAGCCACGAGGTTTCATAGAAAAGCCATTTCTCAGTTCAAACAGGAAACTGAGAATTATGGTTTTGTGTCATGCATCAATTGTGTCAAGAGTGTCTCATACCAGTAAACAAACAAGAGGTTCGAAAGGGGATTCTACCTCACACATAAAGGGGGAAAAGCCTGACAACAAAGCAAAGCTTTTACAGGAAAAAAAAGAAAAAAAAGAGATGATTCACCTCGAATTAGCGATGTGTAGTGAGTCAAAAAGAGCCACCTGTGCTAAAGCGAGAGAAGCCTGAGCAAGCCGTAAACTCATTTTCTGCAGCCGGCATCTGCAGCCATCGAAAAAGTGATCCGAGCACGCACGATAAATCTAACGTGAAATCATAATCATAAAAGCAATTAGCTGACCCTGCGACGCTCGTCCTTGGACATGACAGTGAGAATTCATACAGAGTCCTCCAAGGATCCTGAAACGGAGGGAGGGACGGTGGGAGGGAGGGGGGGAAGAGAGGGGGGAAGAGAGGGGGGAAGAGAGGGGAGAGAAAAGTGCAACACAGCAACAATAAAGCCCTTCCTGTGTCATTAAGTACAGACTCCGAAGGCTCGGGACGTGCAAGTGGAACTCAAAAAAAAAAAAAAAACATATCAGGATACCGAGCTGCCACTTAATCACAGCCCGGGCTCAGGATTCGGTCAACAAGCAAAAAATGCAGATGACGTGTCTGAAATAGGAACAGTTAACAGGCCTGAATCTTATTTTAAAAATAATTTTAAAAACATGTGTCAAACAGGCTCATAAGAGAACCTTCCTCTTGTCGCCTCCAGGGTCCAGGTTTGATTCCCATCTCTGTGTGCATGGAGTTTGCATGTTCTCCCCATGTTTGGTGAGTTTCATCCGGGTTCCTCCCACAGTCCAAAGACATGCAGGTCAGGCTAATTGGTGTTCCCAAATTGCCCGTAGTGTGAGATTGTGTGTGTGTATGTGTGTGCCCTGCGATGGATTGGCATCCTGCTCAGGGTGTATCCTGCCTCGTGCCCCAAGTCTCCTGGGATAGGCTCCAGGCCCCCTGCGACCCTGAATACAGGATAAAGCGGTACAGATAATGAGTGTGTGAGTGAGTGAGTACATGTTTGCATTTGACGTGGGGGGAAAAAGGTGCAGTTCTTCTCCAATCATACAGATGGGGCACTTTAAACTATTGCCACTAGTAGGTGGTGGGAATTTGCCAAAGCAAATTGTTTGCCAAGTTTGTTTAGAATTGTAAGAAAATCTAGTGAAAAAAATTCTACATTTATAAAATGATGATACATACAAGATTGCAATTCAAAGCGAATCAGCAACTCGGTATCGTGATGTATCTAGAGGTTCCTGGTCATTCTCATACCTAATAGCTGAGTTTATATGAACCCTAATATTCCATAAATATTAGGGTTCATATAAACTCAGCCAAAATATCTAGCCAAATCTAGATAAAATATTCATGGCATTTGGTGGACATCCTTATCCAGAGCGGCTTACATGAAAATGACACTTACACAAATGTGCATCTCATTATACTGTACATCTGTGCACTTGAGGGTTAAGTGGCAACTTGATGGTGCTGGGGTTTGAACCCAGAACCTTTCAATCAGTAGTCCAACACCTTAACCACTAAGCTACCCCTGAACTGCATCATGTAATCAACTCAGTTTGACCTGACCCAAACAGATCAGAATGAATTTCCAGTCAGAATCACAGTGGTGTAAAATTTGATCATCCATTCAATAGATACTATAAATATTAATCATGTAAACACTTGACTTGATAATTTCTCTCTTATTGGAATAATTATTTACATTCTGTGTATTACTCAATTCAGTTTTATCAGGTCGTCCCCGACTTGCAAACATTCGAGTTATGAATTTCCACAGACACGAACGGACCGCGGTTCTACTTCTGGTTCAATCACGAACGTAGCTCAAGTGTATTGCACACAAAAAAAAAAAAAAAAAAAAACTGCTGTGCACCAGATACCAATATTTTCAATTATATACAATATAACAATATATAGTGAATGCATAAAATGTCTAACGTCTGGTATATTGTATGTGTGCGCGTTGTGGGGGAAATAAGTCGGCCTCACAGGTTTCAGTGAATCAGTCCTGGAGCATGATGCTAGAAAATGACTGTCCTGTGAACTTGTCCCGGTGGTAAATCTTCCTAATTTCGGAAAAATCGATGAGTTTACAGTCCAATACAGTGGAAAAACAGCTCTGAGACAAAAATGGTGTCTGGGATTCCCCTCACGATTTAAAGTTGCGGAGACAACATTACATTTGATGTGCAAGATTAATTTCCTTAGGTTCAGGTTACAGTTTTTGACCACATGGTGGCAGTGTGGGGAAAGGGGACAGATTTAACAGAAAAACAGGAAGGCCTAACCAACTAAATCAAAAATGGAGAAACAAACATTCTTCACCTTCTTCTTTTTCGGTTATATTTCTTGCAAATTAAACACTTCATAGCAGACAGAAACACTTTGTGCCAGTCCAAAAAGTCATAATCTGATTAAACGCTTTGGGGTGTAAACGCACATCTGATTAGATCAGCATCTATCTTTAATCAAAAGGATTTCAACCAAGTCCATGTAAACGGAGCTATTGAAACATGCTTTGTTAACAACTTGCACATCTAAACTACTTTTAACTCAACTACAACTGAAAGCCATAATAAAAAAAATAATACATTTCATCATTTTTCCCGAAAAAAAAAAGAAAAAGGGACTCTTCACATCTTGGCCAAGTAGACCCCTCCTATAAACCCCTCCTAGTGGTCGTCTTCCTCAATAACGTTAAATTATCTCCAAGCCTCGAGACCCCAAACCGACCGTAAACTTCCTTTAGTGCGCGCCGCTCCAATATAGGGTTACAATTAAAGTAATAATCAAAAATGGAAAAAACTGACAAAAATGAGATCTAAACTGCTGCAAAGCTTCACCAAAGGTATTAGTGGTTCAGATTTATTTTCCCACAACCACAACCACCCCCTCCTCCTCCTCCTCCACTCATCTCCGGACATTTCATAAGCAATATGAAAACGGACGGCCGTGGTCTTTGTCCCAACATCACCTGCGGCTGTGTTCCCCCGAGTCCGACTGAACGCAGCTCGTTTTCAAAAAAAATGAAGACACAAGCAACAGATGTCAGCTGTAACTGCAGGGCACTGAGGGACAGACTGTGAAAGCAAAACCAGCAACAGAGGGGGAAAAATACAAGGCGGTTAAAGAAGGTCTGACAAAGCAGCTATAATGTTAATACTGGCGTCTTGTCAATTTGTGCCCGAATCATGGACTTTTTTTTTTTTTTAACTCTACATGCTGGCGATGGCAGAGGGGCTCCGGAAATTCGTAGACTGCTGAGCCAAAACAGATCACTTCAAAGCGCCTTATTTAACGCTCGCTAAATTTTTCATCACAGTCGCTTAATATCCTGGGGAAAGGGAGCTTTTGAAGTCACAGCGAGACCGGAATGTTCTTCTGACAACTTTCCCTTTTTTTTCCACCTGCCTCTACTCCTTTTTACCTCCTCCCTTGGTTTCTGCATCCCTGCCTCTTTCAACAGGAGGTCAGTGATATTTCGGGAACGAAGAGCGATCCGAGCGGGTGGAGCCGATCTGCACCCACACACACACCCCCCCCCCCCGCACAGGAACAAGGGAGGACTGTCGTCCAGATACAGACCGAGCAAAGCATTTCAGCAGACCAGACTGAGGATTGAAAAAATTATCATAGCAAAGCAGAGACATGAAACAAAAACAAGCAAACAGACAAACAAAAAAGTAGTTCATAGTTCAACGACTACCAGTTTTCTAAACATGAACCAATGCTGATCCTGTGGCGGAGGATGCTTAACAGGTCAGATATACTGTAGAGCTAGGGTATTCTCCAAAGGCTCTGAAAATTCATGAAGAAACGGAAACATGCTGAGCAAATATGCTCTTCTGAAAACGTTGAGCAAAAGAAAAAGAAAAAAAAAATGCTTTAGAATAAGTGTGAAAGTGTAGCACAAATGCTGCAAATAACGCACACAAAATGAAGCATATGCAATTTTACTCTCGTACCCCCTTTTAAAACCAAAGCAGTTCTGAAACTAGTTTGGAGACAGTGCACAATTTCAAACCAGTTCTTTATTTTCTGACAGTGAAAGCACAGATTTGTTTTTTTTTTCCCTCTTACAACAAACAGCTGCTCACATCAGGGGCTGAGGGTGGCATGGTCAAGACCAACTATTAGTTTGAGACCTCCATCTTTAAAAAAAAAAAATGGGAAAGGGAAGTTGAAATGCTTTCTAGTAATGATAAAGCCAGGAGAACTGCTCGCAAATCCATTTAGAAATTCGCCGTTGTTGTTCTGTTTGCCGCTAGAATTGCTGGAGAAGTGAAGACGTACACAGGCGTATACAGTGACGCAACACCTTGACTCTCTAGCCTATATTTTTTTTAAAAAGCAACTTTTTAGGAGGTTCGCTATTAACCCAGTTCAGAAACAATTTCCTAAAATAAGATTACAACAAACCAAATAGAAGATTATTAAGCTTATTTCTCTCCAGTTTACTCAGACAGTCCAAAAACATGTAGATTTGTTTCCAAACTGCCCATAGTGTGTGAAAGTGCGTGTGAATGTTGACCGGAGGTCCTACAGTACCACGGCTGTACAAATGAGAATAAACACACTGGTCACCACTGGCCTCCACGGACCCTAATTGGACTACAGAGGTTATTAGATGGATGGATCGAAGCTTATTTCTAGTCAAACAGACTAAATTTGCAAGCGAAACATCTTGTTCTATTGGCAGATATTTCGCTTCTTTTTAGAAATAAATTCCTAAAATTATCATCAGCCATTTTAGTACACAAAACTAGAAATAAGATTAGTAATTGTCCATCTTGTTTGTAGCAATCTTATTTCAAGAAATTATAAAGGTTTGGCTAGATTTAAGAATATTTCACTTGTCATTTTTTGGCAGTGTACTATTTAATAACTTAATTTTTTTTTAACTACTGTAGGTGTTACTCTGTATTGCGGCCCTGCACGATGCGATCAGACTTCCTGTTTATTTGGGTAAGGGTTCAATAGAGTACATAAACAACCCCATTAGTTGAACGAGATGCCAAAATGATATTTTATTTAACTATTTTTAAATATAGTTTGTTCTAAATTCCTTGACTGTGAAGGTATTCGTAGCATTGATAGTTATTCGTGTGCATTCAATACATATTACTAAGCCTCCTTGTTTTACAAGATGTTATGTTTGACAAGAAATATATAACCAACACCGTTTGTATGCAAGCACAAAAGCTTAAATCATTCTAGCGCCGCAGTGCCTGAAATTTTTTTCTAGGGGAAACTCGCACAGCTTTTCGTATCAGACTTTTCAAATGATGTGTTAACTCTCGCTATAGGTTTTAATCGGTAACTTTCAGAAGATCCGAAATATGATAAGCTTGCTGTATAGTGGGACTGCATGGCCACTGCAAGTCAAAGGGTTACATGCTGACCCTCGTCCACTACCAACAGTGTCTACAAAGGACAAGCGAGCGTCAGAACTAGACCAGAGAAACAGTGGACGAACGTGGACTTGTCTGATCATACCGATCTCTATCCTTGGTTCAACACGTGTGGAACAGCAAAGTTTAAGCAATCACTGTGCAAAACACAGTTTTACTTCCACGGTATGCCTTTAAATGTGTTTTTTAAAAGTTAACTAATTCAATTTTCACTCACTCAAGCTACAGTATATTCTCTAACTATGTATTCTTGTCATTTTTCATTATTACATTCATTACACGTGAGATTTTACACTGCTAGCTTGTTAGCACTGGAAGTCTGAAAGAGATTAATCTGCGAATCTTTGGATTTATTAAACTTTAGAGAGTGTTGTGAGTGAGATTCCCCATAGAGCATCAGTTTCTGAATTAAAATACATGCTGTTGGATTTTTTTAAACAAAAATCACATGCATGATCGGGTTATTACATTCTTTATTCAGAAAGAAAGAAGGATGGATTTTTATAAACAGCCACAGTGAGCTTGTTATGTTTCATTTGTTTTTATTGTTGGCCATTTGATAAAATTCGAATTTAAATATTTTGTCATTGATTTATTTGCGATGGATTTTGATTATCGTTTTTTTTTTTTAGCAGGTTGTATTTTGAATGTATGATTTTTTTGTGTGTTTGTTGTTTGTATAATCTTTGGACTTTAATCAGAACTATAGCGCTCTTTAAGTACGAAAGTGAGCCTATGATGGATGTATGATTATCGCAGGACTCTTAACTCCTGCAGTGTTTGGCTTCAATATTCACCTTTTAGCTGTTAAAAATATTAATGTTTTGTCTTATTTTTATTTGTCAACACTAGCTAGCAGCACAGCTATATTCCCTGTGGTGGAGAGAGGCCAGCAGCTTCACTATACAGGTAGTCCTTCGAGTTACGGATTTCCGCAGATACGAACATGGCTGTCACACAAGACAGTTCCACAGACACATGAAAATGTCGGTCCTATAAAGCTGTCCTGATTGTGAATAATCCTAATTTTGGACAATTCTCAGCACAGTCCAATACAGTGGAAAACAGCTCAAAATGGAGAGAAACCTGAGACAAAAAGGCGTCCGGGATTCCCCTCGCGATTTAAAGGCGCAAAGACGTTTCACTGCAAGATTCATTTCCTTAGGCGCGATTACGGTTTTTGGCCACATGATGGCAGTGTGGGGAAAGTGGATTGGTATGTTTTACATCGTATATTTGTGTCAAAGGCGTACAAGACTCAATTTGTTGGACAAATCCGATTTACAAAGTGCTCATTCATAAATCGGGGACTACTTGTAGAATGTTTTTGTTTTTTTTTGCATATCATTTAATGCACAAATTGGTAGAATGGTCTAAGTGTGTTTAATAAAATTATAGTTCATTCCATTTCTTTTTTTATTAGATCTCTTGCTCTTTACTCATGATTGGCTCTTCAAACTCGTACTAAAATCCAGATTACCAGATTATGCGTTTTTTTCTTTCTCCTCACTTAGAGAAAAAAAAGTATCGTTCCAGTGCCCTGCGGCAGCATATGATAAGCCTAATATCCATTTAATACACACAATAATATTGAACTGCGTAATCAGGACAAGATCAAAATTCACGCTATAGTTTCGAATGAATGTGTGTCACTTTCACACCACCATCAAAAAGCTTCAATCGCAGCAGTATGAACTAATCCGCTGGGAGTGGGCGGGACCTGCTCCACCACGATTGGTGCTGCGCTTGAGTGACGTGCCAGAGAAACGAGCGCAGGTCCAAACCTGGCCTGTTGGAGCGAGGTGAGTCAGAAGTGTTTAACGTGACTGCTGTGCCCCGGCTGACACGCCACCTCACGCCAACCCTGCCGCCGGTCCTCCTTCCTCTCATCCACATCAAATCCTTTCAGACACAGATTTCAATTATTCACCTCATCCAAATAATGCCTTGTGACATGAATTATCCAGGACTGTAATAATCCACTTAACTGGGAAAGAGCAGCTCATCAAAAAGGGAGAAGAAGGCAAAAGAGACCAGTTGGGTGAAAGCCAGCGGCATGAATAACCTACATTTTGAGGAGCGGGGTTTCATAGTTCGAAAATTGCCATGAAATCACATTAAACAAAGGAGAACAATTCACAATTCATCACAAGTAATCATGCTGAGACTAACATGCTGCATACACTCACTGGCCAATTTATTAGGAATCTTCTCATTAGTGCAACTACATAAAAAAAATCAGAATTTTGTTAGTTCCAAAACTGCTGATCTCCTTAAATGTTCAGCAGACCTTGGGTCTTAAAAAAAATAAATAATAAAAACACAGAAGTCAGATTTTGAGAGATCTCGCAAACATTTCGCGAGATCTCGAAAAACTTGACTCTTCAGCAAGTGGCAGTAATGCCAAACTTGATCCTTGACCGGGAAGGAGCGTATTACCAATTCAGTCCAGTGAGTGTCAGTAATGGACCTAAAAGCTGGCTGACAACCACTAAAAAATAAAGGAAGAACAATATGCAAACAGGCAGGATATTACTCAGATTAGACAGATTACTTGGATACGTGTCGTTAGACAGGCATGGAGAGAATTACTGAGTTTTACTTTCAGCTTGGCCTAAAATATAAAGACATTCAGTTTATACTCGGAGATGGTCCTTTCCGTATTTTGATGCTGGAATATTGATCTGGAAGTATGAGTCACATGGTCTCATTTGTATTCTTCCCATGTCCCGTTTTTGTTTTCCTCATTTTTTTCCCCCTTCAACGGATGTTTCCCCCTCTCCCATATCATTGTAGGGGTTCCGTAGTTGGCAAGTTGGAAACATCTTGTATCCCTAAATTTAGATATGTTTGCATTGGAGGTGATGAAATGTTTCCATTCCTCTTTAATCCTCCAGGGGGCGCACACTGAACTATTCACATGCTGGCAGGCAGACAGCATCCTGTCTGGTAGGAGCAAATTATCTGTGAAGTTCATTTAAAAATGCCATAAAATCTGAAAAATCTAATATTGCATTGGGATATTTAGAAAAATCGTAATACTTAAAGTATAGCAATACAAATCACAGCACCTAGTGTATGTATTAAAGTCGGGAAAGAAATCGATTCAGTTCTCGATCGTGAAACTTTTGTGTGGCGATTTCGCCAAACTGACTCTTTTAGCTTATTTTTAAAAACTATTTTTACGTTTATAATAGAGAACCAGTTGATCGGCCAGCGACCAGAATCGGCGGGTTTTCAGTTTGATCAGTGTGACCGGGGAGGCGCTGATCAGCCTCATGATCATCCTCATATCTAAACGATCTGTACCGAGCGGAGACGCTTCCGAGTGGCGTGACAGAAATGCATTTTTATGGTGTTAATTTACATCATCACAAATCGTGCATGTGAAAAGCCTTTTTCTTCAAAATCTCTGAGCAACACCCACTCATTACACACACTTACACCGGTTTCAAAACACCGCAAATTAGTCGGAAATCGCATGCCCGCAGCCACTCAACTCTCGTGTTCACTGTCGAGTTGAGTTTTGAAACACTTAAGGCGACAATTGTTTGCCAAGTTTGTTTAGTAATAATAATTATGGTAGATGACAAAGATACGTTATGCTCACTAAAATTGTACGTAGTTGTTTTTGGCTTAATTTAAGTTAAATGTTAAACTCTTGTATTTGAAGTTGGTTTTGTGTTGTTTAAATGCTGCATTTGTTTTTTTTTCCTCTAGACAAATAGCCTAAAATCTGGTTTTAAAAGAAATATGGATTTTCTTGTGATAATGTACCATGACACTTTACTTTAAGGAAAGAATTATAAATCTGAATGAAATCTGCAAGTGTCTCTTGCAATGGTCTCCTTTTCGTTTTGGGGATAACCAGACGGTAAAATACTACTAATGCTAACTTGTGGTTGAGATACAGACAAAAGAGAAACGTCTTTCAGTTCTGGGAAGTCTCTAGTTTTCAGAACCGGTTGTAGTAGAAAACCTCAGTTTCACCACGTGAAAGGTTTTTCCCGAGCCATCACGCACCGTTCCTGTTTTGATTCTTAAATATGAAATGTGCACCGTTTTAGTCATAAGGAGTATCAGTTTGCATGGTGACCTGGATGGATGGAGACAGTGTGGCCAAGTCTAATCACTATGAACAATTTCACACCACAAGTTTTGATGTGGACGGAAATCTACATTGTGCATTGTACAATGATAAGTGTACAAAAATGTATGTGGGGAGAGAGGGAGAAAAAATAAAAAATAAAAACTTACCAGAGCTTCCCGTGGCGGAGCATCTTCTCTGCCTGGAGGGCCGCTCTGCAAAGAAATAACGCACACCTGTGTTACAGCACCATCTAGAGGCATTCTCCACACAATATACCCAAACCTGAAGTTTATAGCTAGTTTATTCAATCTTGGGGAACATTTGTGAGCTATTAACAGTTGTTCCCTCACAAGTAACTCTTTTTTTCCTCTCTCTTAAAGTTAATGCAAAGCACAATTCCTTTAACTCCTTAAAAATAAATAAATGTCTTCTCACAGAACTCTTCCCCATAGCAGCACATTTCTTTAATCTACTTATTCTTAGCCTTAGATTTACAAGCCCAAGAACTTTTGTAACAAATGCTGTTATAGAAACTAATCAACACCTTCTGACCGAACAGATTCAACAGTGCGACAGGAAATAGACATTTACAATAGTTGAACAATAAACACTTTTTTTTTTTTTTTAAAGGAGATGAAGGTTCAGGTTTACTGAATCTATTGAAAAGGGTGCCAATATTTTTACATGACCTTTGCCTGCTTTTAAAGAGGATGCCCTGACGCCAGAGGTGGATGGTACAGTAACTGAGTGCATATTTCACAGATCTGTAGTTTTATCAGAGGATACTTTTTACTTTTACTCAGCTCAAAAGTACAGCAAATACCAGTACTCATACTTAAATATATTTCTCTGCATGTCACTGCATTACTTACACACATCAGTATGTAGTATTTGAAGCTGGAATGTCGCCACCTGCTGACTCAATTCATAATTGCGTGACTTGCCTACTGTAAGTTAGTAAGCCCTGCATTTTTAATACCCAAGAGTCAGTAATTTTGCATTTTTACTCCACTCGAGAAATGGACTTCTACTTATCCTTGAGTAATATACGCACTAGGGAATCTCTATTTTTATTCAAGTACAGAATTTGCATATTTTGCCCAAACCAGCTACGTGTTGTGTGCACCTATGACACGTGAACATTGATGTTTTAGCGAGGAAGCGTGTCTGACCGCATGCAGACGGATTGATGAAATTTTGTGATTTCTGTTGCAGGTTTAAAATAATCAAATTCAGATTGTTGTTTAATTCAGATGAAAACTGTCCAATGTACAGCTAATGGAAAAAATATTGAAATAAATTAAGCTTGCAAACTTCACACGTTTTTTTTAACCGATAGTCAAACACGTTAGTAATCAGTAACTGATTAATCATAGAATAATAATGATAACCAGACACACATTTTCCCATCAGTTTAAGTTTTATGTAAACAGTTTACAAAAAGGGCATTTTATTGGCAGAGACCTGCGAAGGCATCAACACTGACCTCCACGTGTTAATTATAATTTCTTATTATTTAAAATGGGGAAAGTCTTATAGCGGTGCTCTCTGTGAAAAAGATAGCTCGGTGGTTTCAGGCTCTGAGTTACAGATCAGAAGGTCAGCGGTTCACCATTGTGAGCCCTTGAGCAAGAGTTACAATTATAACTAACTCTCTGCAAACTTTGGACTAGAACCTTACATTGCACCTAAGCCAACTGCACATTCAACTCCCCCTCTTTCCCCACCCATGTACATACAATTCACTAGGTTCTTGTCTATTTTTTATTAAATTACAGATCAACAATCATAACTCCGTAATATTGAACAACCTGAGACAACTGCACATAAACTGTTTGCAATATATGTACATAGACATAGTATAGTATAACGGAGATGACAAGGAGGTTGCATATTTCACTCGACAGAGACAAAGGAATTCAAATCAACTCAATTCTTGAACCAGGGGCACTGTATCATGGCTAACCCTGTTCACTGACCAGAGCCCCAGAATCTGGGTTATGAAATAATTTCACTGTACAGTTACATACAGTATATATATATATATATATATATATATATATATATATATATATATATTAAACAGAGGAAGAGAAAGTAGACTCTAAGCAGGCCGACTCAATCCGGTGTTGACGAAAAAAATAAGTGAGACATACAAAACAAACCTTATTAGTTAATACATTTTAGTTTAGTTACATTTTTACATAAATGTCTAGACTCAAAGCACAGAGGCTGTTAAAATATCTGTGTTAGCTAGCTGTTAGTATCTCAGACTGGTAGCTTTAAAAAATAAATAAATAAATTTAAAAAATTAAAAAAAAACTTTTCTATGATTAAATTCTAAGCTCTGAACAGCAAGAATAAAAGAGCACAGGACCTCCAAGTGGCGCAGTGGTAAAGTTCTCGCCCTATCATCTGGAGATCGCGAGTTCGATTCCCGGGTGATGCTGTAACCTCTCGCAGCCGAAGGTCTAGAGAGAGCTGATTGGCCAAGCTCTCTCACAGTGGAGGGACGAGAGGTACTTACACATTAATCACGGCTCTACAGCCAATCAGGGGCGCCTGTTAGGTTACGCAAGAGGGAGGAGTGGATAGCGCTGTCCTCCGAGTGCGTTACCCAACGGTGCGTGAGCGAGCAGTCCAAAAAGATGCGGTCGGCTGGCGTCACGTGGTTCGGAGGAAACACGTGATAGTCTTCGGCCCTCCCGGCTAAGTGGTAATAGTAGCCTTAATGTGGGAGCCACCTAGTGACGGGGAGGAATTGGACACGACTAAATTAGGGAGAAAATCGGGGCAAAATCCAAAAAAAAAAAAAAAAGAGCACAAGCAAGTTTTCCTTCACACCTTGAGATATAAGCATGTTACTGTATAATTAATTAATTAATTTTATTTATTTGCAGAAATCTACAATCACAATATTGTGTTAATACATTGTATTGTATGTTTACAATGTGTTTTGTTTTTTTTATTAAATCAAAGCAAAACTCTCATATATTCTGGATTCATTACATGTAAAGTGAAATATTTCAAGTCTTTTTTGTCTTAATTTGGGTGATTTACAGTTCATGAAAATAAAAAATCCAGCTGCAAATATGTAAAAAATATTTACATGTTTTATCATCAATATTTTACGATATTTTTTATTTAAAAAATTCAAAATATAGAAATTATAAACAAAAAAATTTATGTTTATTTATGGACTCCATACTTGGTTGGGGCTCCTTTAGCACAAATTAGTGTATCAATGCCGCACGGCATGGAGGCGATCAGCCTGTGACACTGCTGAAGGTATTACTGAAAATCAAAATGCCTTGATAGTAGCCTTCAGCTCGTCCGTACTGTTGGGTCAGGTGTTTCTCATCATCCACTTGACAATACATCACAGATTCTGTATGGGGTTCAGGTCAGGAAACTTGGCTGGCCAATCAAACACAGTAATATCATGGTCAGCAAACCAGTTAGTGGTAGTTTTGAAGCTGTGTGCAGGTGCTAAGTCCTGTTGAAAAGGTTAATCTGCATCTCCAAAAGGCTTGCTAGCAGACAGAAGCAGACAGACAGATCTCTCGAAAGACGACTGGGCAGACTTTGAGGAGAAAAAAAAAAAAAAACACAGTGGACTCCATCAGATGACATGACAACTTGGATTCTATGCCTCGCCACTTTACCTCTAGACACTGGGAACTTGTACAAAATGTACCTTCATCTTAAAAGCAAGCAAGATGATAGAAAATGGCTGTCTTCTAAAGCTGTCCTGATGGTGAATAATCATATTTGGTGGAAAATCCTTAACAAAACAGAGTTCACAGTCCAATACAGTGGGAAACGGCTCTTTTTTTTTGTGGATTTTTTCGATTTTCTCCCTAATTTAGTCGTGTCCAATTCCTCCCCGTCACTAGGGGGCTCCCACATTAAGGCTACTACTACCACTCAGCCGGGAGGGCCGAAGACTATCACGTGTTTCCTCCAATTCCCCTCGCGATTTAAAGGCACAGAGGCAACACTCATATTTCACTGTGAGATTCATTTCCTTAGGCGAGATTATGGTTTTTGGCCACATGATGGCAATGTGGGGAAAAGGGACTGATTTGGTTGAGTGAATTGGTATGCTTTACATTGCATATTTGTGTCAAAGGCGTCTAAGATTCACTTTGTCAGATTTGAGAACAAATCCGACTTTCGAACATGATCCGGGAACAGAACCTGTTTGTAAGTTGGAGACCTCAAAATGTTACACCATAAAAAATTGTTTCTGGTGCAAGACTCAGGACAGAATAAGTTATACCCAAGGCTGATCGGTCATGGCTGATCAAGCTGAAAACCAGCCAGTTCTGGTCACTGGCTGATCGATTGGTGCATCTCCATTATAAATTCTAAAAATAATTACCAAAAAATTATAAAATGTTGGAGTCATTTGGAGACGCATGAATTGCCATACAAAAGAATCAGAATTCAGAATTGAATACATTTTTCCTTCTATCTCTAATACACCAAACATACAGAATACACAGGAATGTCTTTGAAAATTGTAATAACATTTTTGAGAAATTTTAAAGGAGTTATTTATTTAGCTGTTTTTGGGGTAAGGTTTAAAACTGCAGTGAGTTCAGCATCAATAATTTGTACTGTGTTTCACTAACTTTGTAGATATTCTTTATCACAATGAAGCTTTTCAGTGCCAAAACATTTACATTTAGAACTTTGACTATTGGAAAGCACCAACACTAGAGTGTCCTTCCACAGAAAACACTTCACTATACCAATAATTATACATCCAAATTATATTGTAATACAGAGTCCTACCACAGTCTTACCATAGGGGTAAATGCGAACTGAGTTAACAGGAATGTATTATAGACGGCAAAAGTCTACCTACAACATTACTAGTGCTATAATATTATAAGTGTCAAACCAGGACTTTTGATTTGTTTTATTCTGCTCACACAGTTATATGAAAAACTCCCTTTATTTATCTATATAATCCCTTGCTACACTAATGCACTTATTCCAGAGTTTCACTAGCGCTTGGATACCATCAAGGCAAAAAGTGTTCTCAGGATGCCGGAGCAATGACTGCCATAGGACTGCCTAGCCTCCCAGGAACACCTTTAATGCCACAAACATGTGGAAATAGCTTGGAGCGTGATTAGGACTGTACAGGATGAGGCGTTCCACTTGCTAAGTGTTCTCAGAAACAACTGCACAGAGCTCCGAGTCACCACAGCCGGGATCATCATCCATGGACGTACGGCCTTATTTAAAACGTCTGCGCCATTCTAATGTGTTACTGCAGCTAAAAGTTTCGTCACGGCACTGCGCTTGAAATCTTCTATAAACGTCAATCGGTTTTATACCGTTACTCAAGAGAAATTTAATCACAAGTCGCGGTTTGACTTGAACTCACCTCATCCAAGCAGATGCTTCAATTCACTAAGCATGAAAAGCTTTTAAAAATGTTGAAAGTCTTTCAATAAGAAATCAAGTACAGTTAAACCTTGGATTGTGAGCATAATTCATTCCGGAAGCATGCTTATCATCCAAAGCTCTAATTCAAAGTATATCAAAGCGAAGCTCTGATAATTCATTCCACATCTCAAAAATATTTATATAAAAATAATTAATACAAAATATAAAGTAAAAATAAAAAATTATCGTGGGTGGAGTAAGATGAGAGAGGAGAGAAGGAGGCGGGGTTATTGTGTAGGATGACTTTTCCACTCAGGTGCATACAAACACACACACACACACACCCTAGCGGAATCATTGCTCTGTCTGCAAACCTTTTCAACAAGGAACCTCTCTAATTACATTTGCTTTTGTCTCCTTTTGAGAATTTCTTGGAAATGGGACGTTGCTTTGTCGTTAAACAGATTCATCTCCTGCACTGCTACAGCTTTTGTTGTTTTTTTTACCTTTTTCTTCCCAGGGACTGTTGTTGCAGTACAGTTACTAAAGAACAGTCACTACACTTTAACACAAAATTAAAAAAGATACGTTACGCGCGCACACACACTTGTGACCACAATGTTACAGTAAACAGTACACAAGCACTTGGATGTTGATTATACAAGTGACCCACGTGCACTGAGACTGAGCATGGAAGAAGATTACCCATAATCCCACTGCACAAGATAGAGAAGAATCATTGGCTCAGTTGTGATCATGTGACGCTCGGTAGACAAAGCGCATGCGTACTACTCGTATTTCAAGACATTGTACGTTTATCAAGTTTTAAATGCTCGTCTTGAAAAACGCTCGCAAGTTACTCGCAATCCAAGGTTCCACTGCACTAAAATTAACCATTTAATTTTGTATTATGTTCTTTAGCCCGATTCATTTTGGAGTGAACCAAATGTTCACCTGATTTGGATGTAAAGACCCTGAATGAACAAATATTTTTGCATGATTTATCTATACAGTGGAACCTTGGATTACGAGCATAATTTGTTCCGGAAGCGTGTGTGCAGCCGGGGAGAGAGAGAGAGAGAGAGAGTGTGTGTGTGTGTCAAATTACACATGAGTACACATGAGTAAAGTGCGTGTGTCGGTTTGTGTGGGGCACAGTGTCAAATTGCGTGCGCGCACACACAGAAGAGAGAGGGAGATGCCGATTGGCTCAGTTGACGCTCGGTGTCAAAATAAGAGTTGCATGCGTGATACATGATACTCGGCACTCGTAAACTACTACTTGCTCGGTTTCCGATTAAAAATTTATTTAATTTACATGATACTCGGCACTCGTAAACCATGTTACTCGTAATCCGAGGTTCCACTGTATAAATTTAAAAAAAAAAAAAGGTTTTGTCTGTACATTTGTCAGAACTCACTCTTTTTAACAATTTCTTTATGTTTCAAAAGATTAGAGGACCCAGAAACCACTCACTGACTCAATGTTTATACCATTTTATCCTGTACACAGAGTCGTGGAAGGGAACTTACGGCACGAGGTGGTGTACACCCTGGACAGGGTGCCAATCCATCGCAGGGCACACACATGCGGGAATCGAACCCGGAACCTGGAGGTGCCAGGCGACAGTGCTAACCACTAAGCCATTGTTCTGCCTCCAAGAAACCAATCTCTGAACATGTTTTGTCTGTATGCATGTCTGTCCAGCCAGATTTTGTTACAGCAACATGCAAAACTGGACAGAATTCAATGAAACTTTGGCAGCACCGAGTTGGTTTTTGCTTGGGTAAAAGTGACTTTATGAACGGTCATGTGCCGGATTTAATGATCTACTTTAAAATAAGATACTAATAAGTTATTTTTTCAATGTAAACAAACACCTGCACCAATAGATTTTAACTAGAAAATAAAAACTCAATATTTTTACTGGGATTACTTCATATTTTCACCACTGAAATAACAGGGCTGAAGTGGTATGAGTTAATTTTGACGCACTGGAGTTGTTTTATGTCAAAACGTCCATTTCTCATCTGTGATTCACTCTCCTATTACCAAACAGGGAGTGCATTTGACTGATGACGAATGAGGTACAACTTAGAGCAAACAAGGTGTAAACATAAACTTTGCCAAATCCTCTCTTTCCCAGTGATTGTAATAAGATGAAATGACAGTCAATTTAACATTTTGCCATGAACTAGGTACATTTTGTAGAATTTCCTAATATTTAGCCACAAATCCAGTGGAAACCAACACCATATGATTTTGTCACACCAAACAAAATTGTGAAATTACAGTTAAAAAAAAAAAAAAAAAACATCTGTGTTGCAGGCAGACATGTACGCCGGCTTCAACCTGAAAAAAATTATTATTGATTACGAGCTGATCGGCTTATTTTTAGCTTTTAACTCATTCGACAAAGTATTTTCACATCAACAACATTAATATTAACATTTGCTGACTGAGCCTGCCTCTGGACTAATTGTGCTAAAGTTTTGACACCCTGCTTCAACACAACGTGCGCACTGACATGAACCTGTTTGTTACCTTTGCACCGGAAGTGATGTCAAAACCGCTGTTATAGAGATCAATCAACAGCTTCTCACCAATCAGACTCGAGAATGTAACAGAAATATGTTATTATAACAAAATTAAAATTATTTAAAGGTTATATAAGAAGTTGTACAGTAAGGTCGGTCACACAAGACCGAGCGCAAATTTGTGTGTGTGTGTGTGTGTATGTGTGTGTGTTCTGGTTGGATAAACCGGACAGCCTGCCTCTTAGCCTGTTAGCACGCTAGCTGTCAGAGCCCTCAACTCTGAGCTGTGCTAAGCTATCAGAGAATGCACGCGCAGCGTTGTATTATTAGCTAGCTCCTGTATCCACAGAAACCAGGACCAGTGCATCCATCCACACGTGAAGCAAAAACCCTGCGGTTTATCTCAGTGAGTGTCAGTAATAACGCTGCCTGGCCCACACCTGTCAGACACAGCTAGCCGAGATACAAACTTTTTGCTAATGCTTTAGTGCCGTCAGGATTTGGCGAAATACGCGTACAAGGCTGACGCGCTGAAAGTTCACAACATGCGTTTGATAAACTAACCTGCTCTGGCTGCTCCGAGGATGCCATCTTCCCCTCCAGCCTGTGCAGTTAGACAGCTGGGAAACTAGCCCAAGAGTCAGACTGATGTAGCAGCGATTACTCAAGCCTGAAACAGGGCGGATAGTCGATCCGGAGCCGCGAGGGTGCACGTATATTCCGCGTATTACGGTAACCCTAGACAATAGGAGCATGAGAATCATTAGTCACCTCCCGATACGATATTATCACGATAACACGGTGCTGTTTCGATTAAAATTGCCATTCTATAAATTATCGATTTTATAATAAACATCCTGATTTTGTTTTACATTTTTCATCAACTTTGTTACAATTTTAAACCATTAAAAAAGTTAAAGATTAAGATTCATTAAATGCAGCAGGTTCCTTATAACATTAGCTTCAAAAGAATCACGATTCATAACTGAATCAAGTTTTCCCCATCCCTACTAGAGAAGTTAGGTTTATAGTGTCCTACTGCCTAATGAAAACAATACATTCATTCATCTTCCATACCACTTATTCTGTACAGGGTCTCAGGGGGCCTGGAGTCTATCCCAGGAGACTTTAGGGATGAGGCCACTCTATCACTGATCACACACACACACACACTATGGAGAATTTGGGAACAGCCTAATTTTGGACAGTCTTTGAAATGTAGGAGGAAACCAGAGTACCCAGACAAAACCCACCAAGCAAAGGGAGAACATGCAAACTCCACACATACAGATCCGAGGCGGAAATCAAACCCGGACCCAGGAGGTACAAGACGGCCCACTAAACAACCATGCCACCCAAAAACAATACACTTTTTATATCCAAGGCAATAAACATCTCTCAAATTACGGATCATCGTTAAGAAACTAAATACACACATTGCTTCAAGAAGTGTGCTAATTTTACATAAATATATCCTGCTCTAAGCTCTTCATACAGTGCTCCAAAAAAAAAAAAAAACCCAGAATTTCCAGATGTTGACTTGAACTGGTAGAGTAGTTCAAATGAAATAGACATAAAATACAATAGTAATATGTGTAATGTTTTTTTCGTTAAAGTGAACATTTGAGGGTTGGAGGGAGTGAAAGAAAGCGAGACCAAGATTTTGTATTAAAAAAGTATATAAACAACAAGACCAGAAATTTCCTCCTGTAACATTAAGTGTTTATAATATTAAGAGGGGCATTCAAGTCAAACTGTGACTTTTGATTGTGCACAATAACAGAGCACAGTTATGAGAGTAAAAACTCCCTTCATTTCTCTATTTGTAATCCCCTGCTAATCTAATCTAACTATATCTAATAATAATTTCACTGGTGCTTGGATGCCATCGAGGTAGAAAGCTTTCTCAGTATGCTCAGACTCCCTGCTTTATGTCTAAAATGCTAGCCTCCCAGGAACTCCTTTAATTGCCCAAACATATGGAAATGCTTTGGAGCAAGGTCAGGACTGTACAATGGATGTGGCAATAACTCTTAGCTCCCATAATGTGCACGTGATATGATTGGTGCAAGCGGTATAGTTATAGCTTTTATTTGATTACTCAGTTACACTCTTTAGTTAAATCTGTCTTATTATTTCAATTTTACCTCTTACACTCACCATACATTTTAATACGAACACCTGTACCCCTGTTCATTTGTACACGTATCCAATCAACCAATCATGTGAGACCAGCATAATGCATAAAATCAGGTAGATACAGGTCAAGATCTTCAGTTAATGTTCACATCAAACATCAGAATGGGGAAAAGTGTGATCTCTGTGACATGGCTGTTGCTGCCAGATGAGCTGGTTTGAGTAATTCATAAACTGATGATCCTAGGAACTCCTGGGATTTTCACACATAACTGTCTCTAGAATTTGTTCTCACAGAATGGTTTAGCCTGCAAAAAACCCACCCTGTGTCCAGGGGGACTGCAGGCTTGAACTCTGGACTGTTTGATCAGTTATCCAAAGCCTTAAACTTTGAGCCACCACTTTGTCTCTGACTCTGCTGTATGTCTGTGTCACAGGTAGTATTAATAAGCGTTTCACTGCACGTCATACTGTGTGGTTGTGTGTGTGAGAGACAAAGGAAATTATTATTTGAATTTAGTTTTGAATCTAATTTGGTTTGGCCAAGCACAGATCGGATTGACCTGGTTCTGTATGTCAATGAAAGCTAGCAAACTAGCTAGTCAGCTACTACTGAGAGCCTTGTACATACAGTACAGTCTATGCTTATACCTGATCCGATGCAGCCAGGAGTGTGTAAAAAGTGGGATAGAACCTGAGATATAAGGTAAAATAAGGATCGGATAATCAACCTGTTCTTTAGGTTCTCAGTACTCTCTTTAAAGGAAATTTCAGAAATGAAACTGGAGAAAAAAGCAGAGCCAATTCATAAGCTTTATTACAGATGATTAAACAACCCTGAGCACAAAGAAAGTGAACAGGGATGCTTCATAAATCTAAGCAGCTTGTAGGTTATGATTCCCGTATTTCCCACCTATCACACAACAACATCTTACAGCGAATCACACTGTTATTCTTTCTTAAGATGGTACCCTTCCAGAAAATAGAGGAATCAAAACAGCAGACTAAAGTCAGCAAATTAATAAATGTATTCAGCCTTTAGCTCCAGTTGCAGCAAGAGCAGCTTGTGTCAAACACCAGGCCAGTGGCACATTGCTGAAAATAAGTCCGACCTGCGTTGCACTCGTAGAACTTGTTGCTGTTGGCGGCAAATGGGTACAGACCGCTGGCTTTGCCGGCACAGAAGGAGCTGTTCATTCCACTGGTGCCTCCACTGCTGGAACTTCCTCCACTGGAGCTTCCACTGCTGGAGCTTCCACTGCTTGCGCTTCCTCCATTAGAACTTCCTCCACTGGCACTAGCGGTTGTGGTGCTCACTCCTGGTATTGGGGGAAGTGGAGTTGCAGGAGGACTGCAAGCTTAAAAAAGAACAAACTATCACATTAATAATCCGGTGTTTGACACTAAATGCTTGACTGCTCATTTACAAAAAAAGCTAAGTAAAAGAAAATGATGGATACTGCTGTTATTAATCCTGTAAAATGTAATTCTCACATTGTTGGTCCAGGTTTAAAGCCTTGTGAAGCACGTTAATCAGAGGGTATTTGCCCTGGTTACAGAAAGTGCCCAGAAAGTCATCCATGTCAATGGTCCACACCATAGCACCACCAAAGTTGCTTTTCATCAGCCACTGGGCCTGCAGAGACATTTAAAAAACTTTATTTATATGTTTTGTTAATTAAACATGCATACATACATTGCGTAGTCCATACGTGGTACATGAGTTTAAACGAAGCATAATGATAATTACCTTAATCTGAAAACTCTTGATATTGTCATAGCCAACCCACTGATTTCCCTGATAGGCATATGGCACATCTTGTTGAGTGTTCCACACCTCAGTTGCACCCCCTTGCAGGAAGGTACAGATCTACCAGGCAAAAAAAAAACACAAAAAAAAACAGTTTAAAGCAACTGTGGAATGAAAGAAAAAAAATGTTTGAAGTACACCAGTGGCTCAAGGTACCTCAAAATATGCCAGTTCCCCAGCTTCCTGAGTGTATTTTCCTGCCGTTCCAGCTCCGGAGATCGGAGCTCCAATTCCATGGTTGGCTGGGTTTTTCAGAGTAAAAGTGTTTCCATAGGTAGGGAATCCAACAAGAAGTTTCTCTGCAGGAGCACCATTGTTCCTCCAGTAATTCATGGCGTAGTCCTGATAGGTGCCATCAAATTAGCAGAAGTAACATTATTGTCATACCAAACTTAAACACAGCAAAATTTATTCTTTAAATCATGGTAAGAAAAGGCACGACTCAGAGAGAGGCGTCATCAGTTTGTATAACATGATCATCAACAAATGAGTGTCAGACGTTTGAACATACAAACTGCTTATTTTGAATGTCCAGCAGCTTACCACTATGACTCTGATTAAAAAGTTTGTTGTTGTTTTTTTAATCAGAATGTCACTTGGCTTATTAACATGCCTTATAAACATACCACATTAAAGTAAATGTAGGATCCACTGTCAAAAGAATCCCTGTACAGGGGGCTGCACTCTCCTGTGAAAGGATCCCATGATCCATGCATGTCATAGGACATAACATTAATCATGTCCAGTGATCTGGATGAGGAGAAGATCATAAATAAGATGAAACATATCAGGTACCAAGAGTTTAATATATACTTTTGGTCTTGAAGTGTACAGTATATATTGAAGTGGTCTTGACCTACTGTCCAAGCTGAGGAATCTGGTAAGCCGTCTCAATGGTGCCTAGGCCTGATGAGACAGCAGCAGACATCAGCAGTCGGGCTCGGTTGGTTTGCTTGGCCTCTGCTTCAAATGCAGCCCTCATTTCCTTTTCACAGATGCATAAGGAAGCACAGGAATGCAATTCTTAGAGATGTTACACATACAGTATATCAGTCAAAAGTTCTGACACACCTTTTAATTCAATGTTTTTTTTTCCGCCTACATTCTAGAATAATACCGAACATTACTAAGTAATTAATTACCAACAACAACAACACTTAGTTGTTATTTTAACAGTATTATCATGTGCACTTGCAAAACCCATCAAGCACCATGATGAAACCGGCTCTTGTGAAGACCTTTCCAGGAAAGCAAGACCAAACCAAGTTCATTTAGAGTCACCAGCCTCAGAAATCACCAATTAACAAACAGCACATCCGATTAAAGCCGTTAAGAAGGCTTTGCAGAGCATAAATAGCAGACACATCTCAATATCAACTGCTTATTATACAGTAAATACTGTTGTAATATATTATATTAAAATATTTTGGACACCTTCAGCATTGTCTTACAATGTAGGAAGAAATAAAAATCAGGAAAGACAATAGATTTGGAGGTGTGTACAAACTTTTGACTGGTACTGTAGGTACTATATGTACTTCAAAAAATTAAACTAAAAACAACAAGACCAGAAAAATGCCTATGCTTAGTCCATCAAATATACGTCATATATAGCGAATCAAAAATACAACAATTTTAACCTTGAAACATTCGATACCTACAGCTAACAGGACAGAGAACAGTTGCTGATCTTGTGGTGGGCTTCCCCTGTTCGCCGGGTACTCCCAGTCAATATCCAATCCATCAAATTCATACTTCCTCAGAAAAACAATGACAGAATTGATGAACGTCTGGCGGTTGGCAGAACTGGCTACCATGGCAGAAAATCTAGTAGGAAGATGGAGAACCTGGTTATGGAGAACATCCCACATGATTTGTCCGTATGTACTGTACTTAATTAAAGTTCAAGTTCCTACCCTGAGGAGCCAAAGTTCCACCCACCGACTGACAGCAAAGTTTTCAAGTTGCCGTTTCTGTAAACATATTTGAGTCACAAAGGAGAACATTACAGTACATTACAATTCAGTCTATTACATTGCGTATACAGTATGTCAGCAAAAGTGTGGTACTGTAACTGGAGAACACACTCACTTGTCCTTCAGGGCATTGAATTGGCTGTAGAGCTCCACATCATTCCACTCATATGTGGCAATTTTGTAATCATTGGTCATGGTGGCAAAGGCATAGAGGAGATGGGTACACAGGCAAGGGTCGATGTCATTGGGCATGTAAATGGTGGGAGGGGGGCGATACTGTGCCCAGTTGGTGAAGTAGCATGATAAAATGTAGGCTGAGCCTGTACAAAACAGCAGTGTATTTATATAAATTAGTGGGGGGGGTTTTGTGCTTGTTAGCTCTGGAGAAAGAAAAACACACACACACACACATACTAACATACTTACCAAGCTGCATTTGAAGCAGCAGGGCCAATGCTAGGTACACAATGCGAGAAAGAAAGAGACACGCAAATTTGTTATCTTGGTTTAATATGGTGGATGTTTTAAGCGTCTTTAATACTCAGATATCTTAAGGGTATTTTTATAAGGGTTAGTCACTTACCTGAAACCAGGACTACCTTGCCCATCGTTGCTGTGTACAAGGGGTGTGACACAAAGCCTGCCCTTTTAAATACCCACAGTTGACCGTGAAACTCTTAAAACATGGCAGAGGTAGTGTTTAAAGTAGATAACAGATAGTAAAGGGCATTTAAAATGACCAAAATGCCTGCCAAAAAAACAAAACATTTTTATTTATCATAATTCATGTGTACTTATACCGGTGCAAACAATAATGGTTTGCAGCTTTAATGCAGAACTTTCAAGAACTTCAGAATGGTGAATAGATGCATGTATATATATATATATATACAGTCAGCCAAAAAATATTTATATATATTATAAATTCATATAAAATCAGGAAAAAAAAACTTGTATAAATATTTTAAAACTTAATTTATTGCTCTACGTTATACATTGGAATATACAGTATATGATAATATTATTAATATTACATTACTATAATACATACCATACTATGTTTCTTTTCTTGATGTGTACTGTATATACATTCTTTTGGCTGACTCTGTATATTGTGGACAGACATCTATATTCAATATATTATCATATAGACATATTTATAAGAACTAATACAGAGCAAGTCATACTGTGTGTGGAGATGCATTTCTCTGTGAAAAAAATATTCATTCATTCATATAGTGCATTTTTATTGCAAAAGATATAAGCTCATTGTCTGTACTTTATTCCCATTATTACGAAAATAAAATGTAAAAATTAAACAAACAAAAAAAACATGAAATGAATTTGAATAAATAGTCAACAATAGCCTATATGGTGGCACGGTGGCTAAGTGGTTAGCACTGTCGAATTGCACCTACAGGGTCCGGGTTCGCGTGTGTGAAAGTTGGCTGGAAGTCCCTCCATGATTGTGAAACCGGAATAAATACAGTACAGTGGTAATCACCATTGGCCACTATGGTCCCTAGTTGGACTACAGAGGTTTCTAGATGGAAACCTCTGTAGTCCAACTAGGGACTGTTATACTAGCTTATATAACAGTTTCTTGAAACATAGTTAACATGCTCATTCAGGCATATTAAATTGAAAGCTTTCCAAAAGGTCCACAGGACATCTGGTTGAGGAAGCAAATACAGGTCCACAAACTGATACTTATGATTTGTAAATGAATACAGAAAATACTTATTTTTCTGGGAATTCTAGTAATTTCCAGTGTGACCCCTATGTGCATATACTCACTCACTCAACTTCTGTACCGCCTTATCCTGTATTCAGGGTTGCGGGGTCCTGGAGCCTATCCCAGGAGGCTTAGGGCACGAGGCAGTGTACACCCTGGACAGGGTGCCAATGATGTGCATATACATTTACCTTAATATGTCAATATGTCTAGTATTTTTATTGACACATAATGCAACATATTCATTGGAATATTTTATTCTTCCACTAACCTATAAGGTGTTATCAAGTTAACCATCCTGACCTCAAGGGCAACACATAAAAAGCAAAGTGGAATTACTTATCCGTTATCAGAGTATTAAGAATGTTTAAAAATAGGACACGACTCTTTCAGTAACTAAAAGGACAATGCAGTAATGATATCGTTATCTAAAGTAAACAAAGTTTCCTTGACTTGACTAGCATGAGTCAGCACATGTGCGTTTTCTATGAATATATTCTCATCACAGGAATTTTGAGTCTTGGGGCTCTTTCACACTTCTGATCAGGTATTTATTTGCATGTAAAACCAAACTACATGTGAAATGAAATGAAGGTTTTTAATATATTTCAGTTAAATTCATGCCATTTTAAAAAGGTTACAAAGTCGTTATAAGAAAGGTCACCACTGGCTTTAATGGCTTTGGAAAACACATGATGTACAGTACGTAATCAAGAATAATGCAAATAAACTTAATCATAAGACAAACCTTGACAAACCATTTAGCCGTGCCAAATAGCCATTTCTGTGTTTGTATATTTGTGGCCACGGTAATCAGTAATCGATGTACAATAAATAACACAAAGCACTATTGTAGTCTAAACAGGACAATATGAATGCAAGATATAATAAACATAAACATGCATAAGATACAAAAAGAAATAAAACAAGGAGTGTTCTTTATTTTCAGGGTTAAAGTCATGGTTTATTTGTCCCACCCTTGCTTGGACAAGGATGTGTTTGGGGCTCAGCTACAATCTGATAACCCACTTCTGAAACTCTTTTACTTCCTAATGGATTTCCTGTGATTGGCAATAAGATAAAGACCCACCATGATCACAATCCCCCCACGTGGTTTGTTCCACCTGACACCACTACTAATCAGCTCTATGTCACAAGTTACCCTGGTGCTCGGCTCTATGTTTTTCACAGCCACAGTCCAGTCATTGCCAGATTGTCTCTTCACATCATGATCGAGCTCTCAAGTCCATCCTGCTCAATGACAGTAACTTTGCAAATCTGTCTACCCGTTCCTCTCAGCTAAAATTCCTGTCAAATGAAGTTCGGACTCTTCCCTCCAATATACATATATTGGAAATAAATCATATATCCGCAAACTGGTGACAGGATCATGGGCACCCAAGGCTCATTTATGCCTTTGAGGAGCAATGCTTGCCTGTGTAGTCCACTCAGGAAAGACAATATAGCACAACTCTCACAACCAAAAGAAATCCAATGCTGGCCACAATAGAAAAGTACCAGAACCCCGAGTGCACCACAGCCCATGAGGCTCTGCAGACAAAGTCAGGTTAGGGATACTGCAGACATAATATCATTGCAGATGTGAAGACATTTGTTACATAATATCAGTTATAACAAAATAGGAACATGATCAATCAATGAAATAAGAAATAAACAGAACATGGCCAAATCAGTAATAACAAACACAGACCGGAGACAACGATACTCAGGGTTAAATAAAATGATACTCAGGGTTAAATAAAACAACTAATTAGGGAACACAAACACAACTGTGACTCATGACTGGACAGTCAAACTAGAAACTACAAACAATGTCAATATATGAGTCTCCAAAAGTTCATGGGCGCAGAGCCCCAACAGGGGTTATCCATGACATAACCCCCTAAAACATGCTACTCTGATTCACCCTGGTGGTCCAGGACATCCCACAAAAATCTTTGGTTTGGGAACTGGGTAAGGGCTTGGCATGGGTCCTATGGGCGGGGCTACAACAGGAACTTAGCATGGGGACTGAGCTGGAATTTGGAACTGGGGCTTGGCATGGGTGGGCTGGGGGGGGGGGGGCATGAAGATCTCAAACTTGGGTGGTGGAGCAAACACAATGTCCTTGAACCCAAGGTGACAGAGAGCATGTCCTCTAACCCAAGGGGCGGAACAACACAACACAATGTCCTCGAATTCAGGCGGGAGCACAAACACAATGTCTTCGGACACAGGTGGGAGAGCAAGCATGAAGTCCTCGAACCTGAGTGGCAAAAAGAGCATGAGGCTCAGACAAAGCAGGGGCATGTCTCAGATAAAAAAAGATGAACCAATGAGTGCATGAACACTGAGCGTCCTCCAGGGGTTATCCTTGAGACAGCTTCATTTTTAAGTTATTAAAGATTTGATTACCTGTTTTTGTAGTTGCTTTGCCCTAGATGTTACGTTTTCTCTGGTGGCCAATGAATATCTTATTTTTTCTTCTGATTGACCTTCACTTTGTTGTATTTTTTATAATATTGGTTGTAGTTGTCATGGTTTTCCCTGTACAGGTTCTACAGGGAAACCTTGGCAGATCCTAAATTGAGGGAGATGTGCATTATTTATTTTTTATGCTCTCCGGGTGTACAGGACCAGCTCGTTTATGGGCACAGCTCCTCATCTCACAGCAGCGTTCCAGTCTGTGAAATATGGTGGAATTCATGCAGGTAATGAAAAAGGTGTGTCCTTTAAAAAAATAGGAGGGGGGTGTCCCAGGTGTAATAGTGGTGAGTCTGCAGGAGCAAGACAGCACCAGAGGGCTCAGAGTTGAGCTGACAGGGCTGCTCATAGCATTTTGCTCTAATGAGAGGACAAATTTGCCAAAGAGTGCTGAGAGGAGGGGCTGGCAAAGATGCTCCCAGCACTGGACTCAAAGAAGAGGCCACCTTCACAAAGCATTTGTATTATGAGCATAATTCGTTCCGGAAGTGGGCTCGCGTTCCAAAACACTCGTAAATCAAATCATTCCCCATAAGAAATAATGAAAACTCAAATTATTCGTTCCACAGCCCCAAAAAATAAATACATAAAAATTTATACAATCTATAAAATGAAAATAAAACAAATTAATCTGCACTTTAAAAAAAAGTACAAATAAATCCTGACAGATAAGTATGTCCGTTAGTGCGCGCAGGCACTGTGTGTGTGTGTGTGTGTGTGTGTGTGTGTGTGTGTGTGTGTGTGTGTGTGTGTGGAATTATCCCCTTCCCTCGCCTCGTTTTACACACCAACACTCCTTCTCCCTCTCCCCACCTCGCTTTTTAAGTTTCACAACAAACACACACACACACGCGTGATACATGATACTCGGCGCTCGTAAACTAATACTTGCTCGGTTTTCGATTAAAAATTTATTAAAAATCTTTGCTCAGTTTGCGGAACACTTGTAAACCACGTTACTCGCAATCCGAGGTTCCACTGTAGGTGCTGAGTGTAGGGCTGGTAGGTCAGCTTCCAGCACCGGATTTAAAAAAGTGGCCGCCCTCACAAAGAGCATTGGTGCTGAACATAGGGAGCCTGGGCAGCTCCCAGCACTGCGCTCCAAGATGAGGCCAACTTCACAAAGGAATTGGGTGCAGAGAGTGTTGTTGGCAGGGCAGCTTTCAGCACCAGGTTCCAATGAGAGGCAGACTACACAGAATGTATGGTTCTGAAAGTTGGGCTGACGGGGCGGCTCGCAGCATTTCGTTCCAATAGGAGTTCAACATCACAGAGCACATGGGTGCTGAGGACGGGTCTAACTGTGCGGCTTTCATCAATACACTCCAATGAGGGGCGGACATCGCAACACAAATGGGAGCAAAATATTTGAGCTGACTGGGCTATTCCCAGCACTGTGCTTCAATGTGAGGCCTACTTCACAAAGCACATGGTTGCTGAGATTGAAGCTGGCAAGGTGCCTTCCAACACTGTGCTCTAATCAGAGTGCGCTGATGTATTTCAGAGCAACTTCTGCTTTTTATTTCATCATTTATTCTGCTAACATTCTGCTATTCCTTGAGACTCACGGTGGAGACCTGTGGGTTTTCAGTCTTCTGACTGTCACCAGTATCTATCTTATTTATTCTTCTCACTGGCATTTCCTTTTTATTAAAAGAATTGCCCGGAGTTACTATGAAAGATTGAAGAGATGCGTCAGAAGAGCGAATATCCTGCTGCTCCTTGAAAGTGCACCAGGCGAGATCTCGCTTTTTATTCCTTCTCAGAAGACCAGTTTTTACCTTAGTGATTATTTCAACTGACTTTAGACCCTTTGTTGAATATTTGCTCAACTCTTGCAGAGTTTCGGGCGAGGGGGGAAGATGTGTCTCAGGGGACTTTCTGTCAAGTTGTTCATTACGAGTAAAAGAGATCTCTGGTTTTTCAGCCTTTTTCTTTAACCTAGTACTTAATCCTTTGATTATCATCACTTGACACCCTGTCGAAAGCGGAACATCTGGGTCAGAGGACCTAATCTCCCATTGCTCCTTGTAAGTAGAAGTTGTTTTTTTCATCAAATTGAAAAAGGTTCTAATCATATGCGGACACTGAACAGAGCTAATTTCACTTCTTCCCTTGTAAGGAAATTTAGAAAAGTGTGCCACGTCAGAATTTTGACGTTTTAAGTGTAATTCAGCACCTCCTATTTTCTGCCAATCTGGTGAAAACACGTGAGGTTTTTTACTCTGTCCGTGGAGACCCATCATTTTATCAGCCAATAGTTGGCAGCTTGTACATATAGCCATGTGCTTCGTTAGAGCGTCATGAGTTGGATTTAAGCTTCGCTTTATATTGCGCTGGGGAAACATTGTATGAGAAGTTGCTGAAACCATTAGTATCTTACGTGATATGTTATTCATCCGTACCACAAAGGTCCATGATCTCGCAAAAATCAGTTTTCTTTCTTGTGGTTGTTGTTATCCCTTCACTTTGTTGTGGTTGTTGTCCTTTCTCTTTATTGTTGTCGTTGACGTCCTTTCTCTTTGTTATTATTGTTAATGTCCTTTCTATTTGTTGTTTCTGATCTGCTTTCTCTTTTTTTTTTTTGTTTTCTCTTCTCTTTACTGTTGTTGCCGTCCTTTCAGTTTGTGGTTGTTGATGTCCTTTCTCTTTGTTGTTGTTTCCCCTTCTTTTTGCTGTTGTTAACGTCCTTTCTCTTTGTTGCTGTTGATGTTCTTTTTCTTTGTTGTTGATGTCTTTTCTCTTTGTTTTGTTGATGTCCTCTCTCTTTGTTGCTGTTGTTGATGTCCTCTCTGTTTGTTGCTGTCGTCCTTCCTCTTTGTTGTAGATGTACTTTAGCTTTGTTGTAGATGTCCTTTCTCTTTGATGTTTTTTCCTTTCTCTGTTGTTTTCTTTGTCCTCTCTATGTGGTTGTTGTTCTTTTTCACTTCCCTTCTCTTTGTTGTTGTTGGTGTCCTTTTCCTTTGATGTTGTCCTTTCTCGTTGTTGTTGTTGTTGATGATGTTCTTTCTATGTTGTTGTTGTCCTTTCTCTTGGTTGTTGCTTTCCCTTCTCTGTTTTTGTTGATGTACTTTTTATTTGTTGTGGTGGTTGTCATCCACTTCTCTTTGTTTTTGTTCTTGTCCTTTATCTTTGTTGTTGTTGTCGTTGTTGTTGTTGTTCTTCTTTTTTGGTGGTTGGCATCGAGTAAGTGGCCTTACCGCCACGAGTAAGGAAGACTGGCTTTATAATGAAATAATACAGGCAACAAAAAGCACTACACCCGTCGTGACGTGCCAAACAACGTCATTTAATAGTTGTTGTTTTTTTTATCCAATTGCGCATGCGTGGGTAACCAGCCGAAATGAAGTCAACGTCACTGTTACAGCGCTCGGCTCAGATCCATCAGTAGACCAGTAGGTGGCGGTAATGCACCGTCGTGGACGCCAAGGAGACCTGATCCGTTACCAGTCATTTGAAAAGTTCGCGAATTTGATTTGTTCTGTGTACTATAAGTATACATTTTGTAATGATATCAGTCGTTTGTCTGGGTGTATAGTGTTGTTATAAGGTTATTTAAGGTGTCTACGTTACCGGGATAAAAACCGGAAGTGATTCAGCGCGCGAGGACGTTCCGAGTGTTTTACTCGATACTGTTGAAATCATGTTAAAAAAAATTCTGTAATAACTGTGAGCAGTGTGGCCTTGCACAAACACAGCTGAACAATGTCTGCTTGCTTATTTGTCGAGGTTATTATTTTTGAAGATGTTAGTGATGTTAAAAATGATTAATAGCCATAAAAAGTCACAGGTGTCTGCTTTCCTTTATTTAAGTCTTTCCAATACACATGTTTAACAGGATATATTTGGTGTCCTTTTTTAATTTGTTCTCATTTTTATTTGTAATAAAATATTTGTTTTGTAATTTCCAAACGTTTCGTCAATCGGTATTTTCACACTAATAAACCTAGCTTTGCACTAATGCTTCAACATGTTTATATGATTAATAACATACATTGCATAAACCTTTAAATTAAATACAGTCCAACTTGTTATAGCAGTAATACCCATGAGCATACGTTCTCTTTTAGGGATTGAGTATGATTGTGCATTAATTTGTAATTTACTGAGCAAGAGTAATTGACTGCCATTGTTTAATTGTTGCCTCACCTATAAATAATTTTAACAATCCGGGATTGATAAACCAATGTAGTCTCAAACGAATACCTGTGTGTCAAATAAAATTGCGTTGTGTGCAGGGACGATGCGTGGAAGTTACCAAACTTAATGGGAAGTTTATTCATAGAAAAAGCGCACTTGCATTCAGAGCTCAGATATCATCCTGGACTTGGGCTCAGTCTTCAAATAATAAGACGTGTATTTATCGCTAGGTCCCATTATTACATGACTTAATTGATGACAAAAATCTAAATAATGATTATGTAACATGATTGCTCCTTGAAAACATCATGCATTTATTCCTTCAAATAAATAGATTTGAAACATAAATGTAAATGCAGACAAATGCCTTACTGTAGCAAGACTGAGAATGACTTTAGGCTTTAAGGGAGGGGGAGAGTGTAAAACAAATCACTGTAAAAAAAAAAAAAAGGATGCTGAATTTACATCACAGAATGAGAACATCATGGTGAAAAGCATTGTGGCAAAAAATTTTCCACAAAGTGGTTAAAGCGCTCGTCCCATCATCCGGAGATCGCTAGTTCGAATCCCGGGTGGTGCTGTAACCTCTCGCAGCCGGAGGTCTAGAGAGAGCTGATTGGCCGAGCTCTCTCAGAGGGGAGGGATGAGAGGTACTTAGTGCTCCCACATTAATCACGGCTCTACAGCCAATCAGGGGCGTCTTTGAGCTCACGCGAGCCGAAAGAGCGGATAGCGCTGTCCTCCGAGTGTGTTACGCCGCCCCCAACGGTGCGCGAGCGAGCAGTTCGAAAAGATGCGGTCGGCTGGCGTCACGTGGTTCGGAGGAAACACGTGATAGTCTTCGGCCCTCCCGGCTGAGTGGTAGTAGTAGCCTTACTGTGGGAGCCCCCTAGTGACGGGGAGGAATTGGACACGACTAAATTAGGGAGAAAATCGGGGGAAAATCCAAAAATAAAAAATAAAAAAATTCCACAGTACCACTCAAAAGTTTTGGATCGCTTGCAAATTTCTTGGTTATTGCTTAGTGATTTATTTTCTACATTCTACAGCATTTCAAAATTATGAAATAACACATATGGAATTAAGTAATTATGTAGCAACAACAGTTAATTGTTATTTTAAGACACGAAGGTCAGCTGTTCTGGAATAGTTCTTGCAAGAACAGTATTGTCAAGTGCATTTCCAAAACTGATCAAGCTCCATGATGAAACTGTCTCTCATGAAGACCTTCCCAGGAAAGCAACAAGACCAAAACTGACCTCTGCTGCAGAGGAGCAGCTCATTTAGACTCACCAGCCTCAAAAACCAGCATTTAACAAACAGCACCTCAGATTAGAGCCGTTATGAAGGATTTATGTACAGAGCAGAAGTAGCAGACACATGTCAATATCATCTGTTCAGAGGAGATTATTGCATACGCCTTCATTTGGACACCTTCAGCATTCTTTTACAGTATTACTATACAATCAGGAACGACAATGGAGGTAAAAAGTCACCCCAAACGTTTGACCGGTAATGTATGTAATCTTGTCTTGGAATGATTGGAAGCCAGTATTCAAATTGAAATTTGATTAATTGCAGAGCCTTAAAATGACAAGAAATCCATAAAAAACATGTGTAAAGCTAACATGATGTTAAACTGATGTTTTAAAAGAATTGGCTTAATGTGTTTGATGTTTAATGTTTTTAAGTGGAGTTTGAGATAATGTTGAGAAATCTTCATTTTAAAATGTTTTTTTTTTAAAGTTGTTTGAAGGTGTTTAGATAAATCGGTGTTCAAAAGGATGCTTGATAATAAAATGTTTAAAAATGTTTTTTTAGTGCTGTTTAAAAGGATGTTTAAAGAGAAAATGGAGTTCAAAGTGACTGTTGAAGATAAAACCATGTTCAAAAGATGTACAAAGATAAAACACTGGTTTGAAGATAAATGATGTTCAAAAGGGCCCTTTTAAGAAGACTGTAGTTTAAAACGCTCTTTAAAGATTTTTAAGATGTTAAAAAACGTGTTATGATTTACCATAAGAAATTTTACAAGTAACGAGGTGCCTGTATTTGCTGATATAGTTCATATACTAAAATAGAGGGGAAAAAATCAATTCAGTCACTTTTTATCACGATTCTTTTGTGTAGCAATTCATGTATCGTCACACAGATTCCAAATCGATTTTTTCTATAAATGTTTAATTGATATACACACGTGGGCAAAATTGTTGGTACCCTTCGGTCAATGAAAGAAAAACTCACAATGGTCACAGAAATAACTTTAATCGGACAAAAGTAATAATTAAAAAAAATTCTATGAATGTTAACCAATGAAAGTCAGACATTGCTTTTCAACCATGCTTCAACGGAATTATAAAAAAAATAAAAAAAATAAACTCATGGAACAGGCCTGGACAAAAATGATAGTACCCCTAGAAAATACTGAAAATAATAATAATAATGTGACATGTTAATTCAAGGTGTGTCCACTAATTAGCATCACAGGTGTCTATAATCTTGTAATCAGTCAGTGGGCCTATATATAGGGCTCCAGGTAGTCACTGTGTTGTTTGGTGACATGGTATGTACCACACTCAACATGGACCAGAGGAAGCGAAGGAAAGAGTTGTCTCAGGAGATTCGAAAGAAAATTATAGACAAGCATGTTAAAGGTAAAGGCTATAAGACCATTTCCAAGCAGCTAGATGTTCCTGTGACTACAGTTGCACATATTATTCAGAAATTTAAGATCCATGGGACTGTAGCCAACCTCCCTGGACGCGGCCGCCGGAGGAAAATCGATGACAAATCAAAGAGACGGATAATCCGAATGGTAACAAAAGAGCCCAGAAAGACTTCTAAAGAGATCCAAGGTGAACTTCATGCTCAAGGAACATCAGTGTCAGATCGCACCATCTGTCGTTGTTTGAGCCAAAGTGGACTACATGGGAGACGACCAAGGCTAGAAGCCAGACTGGAATATGCCAAACTACATGTTGACAAGTCACAAAGCTTCTGGGAGAATGTCCTATGGACAGATGAGACAAAAATGGAACTTTTTGTCAAGGCACATCAGCTCTATGTTCACAGACGGAAAAATGAAGCATATCAAGAAAAGAACACTGTCCCTACTGTGAAACATGGAGGAGGCTCTGTTATGTTCTGGGGCTGCTTTGCTGCATCTGGCACAGGGTGTCTTGAATCTGTGCAGGGTACAATGAAATCTCAAGACTATCAAGGGATTCTAGAGAGAAATGTGCTGGCCAGTGTCAGAAAGCTGAGTCTCAGTCGCAGGTCATGGGTCTTGCAACAGGACAATGACCCAAAACACACAGCTAAAAACACCCAAGAATGGCTAAGAGGAAAACATTGGACTATTCTAAAGTGGCCTTCTATGAGCCCTGACCTCAAGCCTATTGAGCATCTTTGGAAGGAGCTGAAACATGCTGTCTGGAAAAGGCACCCTTCAAACCGGAAACAACTGGAGCAGCTTGCTCATGAGGAGTGGGCCAAAATACCTGCAGAGAGGTGCAGAAGTCTCATTGACAGTTACAGGAATCGTTTGATTGCAGTGATTGCCTCAAAAGGTTGTGCAACAAACTATTAAGTTAGGGGTACCATCATTTTTGTCCAGGCCTGTTCCATGAGTTCATTTTTTTTTTTATAATTCCGTTGAAGCATGGTTGAAAAGCAATGTCTGACTTTCATTGGTTAACATTCATAGAATTCTTATTTATTATTACTTTTGTCAGATTAAAGTTATTTCTGTGACCATTGTGAGTTTTTCTTTCATTGACCGAAGGGTACCAACAATTTTGTCCACGTCTGTACTGTTGAGATACTGTTTGTATTTGACAGTTGCAATATGTTGCAGTTCCTCTATTATCCTGCAGGTGGTAAGCTATTCACACATTACCAGACAACACAGCACCACGTGAGAGAATAGCTAATTATTTGCTAACTTTGCCTAGAATTCTAACAAAAAGAATAAAAAAAAATATATATATATATATATATATATATATATTAAAACAAGTATTCATAAAATCATTATAGAATCGCAATACAAATCGAATCAGCACCCAGGTATCATAATAATATCATCTACAGTAATGCCTGGTGATCCCCATTCCTATCATATACAGTACCACACTATGGTGCATGATTCTACCATGGTTCATACTTTGGTACAACGTTACATGTACTAAATATATTTCTCATATGGTATATGGGTCTGACATGCAGTGTAGTATGGTACAATATTAAGGAACAGAAACCAGCACACTGTCATTATGGTAATAGTAAAAACTGCCTGGTCAAAAAAACACGCCATTTCAGAAGGGTCAGATTAATAGATAACACAGAAATAGCACCTCCAGGGTCCGGGGTCGATTCCCGTTTCTGTGTCCCTGGAGTTTGCATGTTCTCCCCGTGCTTGGTGGGTTTCCTCCGGGTTCTCCGGTTTCCTTCCACAATCCAAAGGTTAGGCTAATTTAACTTTCCCAAATTGCTCGTAGTGTGTGAGTGAGTATGTGTGTGTGCCCTGTGATGGATTGGCCCCCTGTCCAGGGAGTACCCCGCTTCATGTCCTAAGTCTCCTGGGATAGGCTACAGGCATCCCGCGGCCCTGTATACAGGATAAAGCGGTATAGACGGTGAGTGAGTGAGTGAGTGAGTGAGTGATCTCTTGTGTTGAATGTAGTTTTTTTAAATGGATGATTTTCAATCTTACCAGCAGAGGTAGACAAATACAAAGATAAATAATTCTTTCAGCTGCAGCGCATCCGTACTGTGACTGAATTACAATGACTGTGAATGACTAGGCCCCTGAAAATGACAAACAACTTCAAATAGAACAATCAAGAGTAATGATTAGGACCGTGTCTTTGTACCTTCAAGGCCCGGGTTTGAAGGTGTATGTGCATGGTGTTTGCATGTTAACCCCGTGCTTGGTGGGTTTCCTCCCACAGTTCAAAGGCATGCAGATTAGACTAAACGGCATTCCCAAATTGCCCGTAGTGCTTGAATATGAGTCCTACCACGGTCATAAAAAAGGGAATAAATACAGTAGTCACCACTGGCCTCCCCGGTCCCCAGTTGAACTACAGAGGTTCCTAGGTGGATGGATGGATGGAGTTACATGTGCAAGGCCTCCAGAACCATAGTTGAGAACCACTGGAGTAGGTATAACATATATTAATCTGCAGGCTGACTTAAACATTGTCAGTATGGAGGCGAGGCAGGTGATGTCCTTCATTTCTCCAATGATTTCTGTTTGTGTAGTTTACTCTGGGTGATCAACCCAGTAATTATGCCAGTGTGGCTAAAAGTAAGGTGATAAGTAAGACAACTATGATCTCTACCTGAAAAGGTACAGTAAGAAAATTCTGATCCCAAACATAGATATTGAATAAGTATAATCTAACACATTTTAGAGTTACCAGGCTGGGGTAGTGGTTAGCACTGTGGCCTTGCATCTCCAGAATGAGGGTTTGAAGGTTTCATGCCTTGGGTTTCGGTGCGTGGAGTTTGCGCGTCCCCATGCGTGGTGGGTTTCCTCTGGGTACTCTGGTTTCCTCCCACAGTCCAAAGATATGGCGATTAGGGTAATTGCATATATCGGATAAAGTGCCTGTAGTGTGTGCTGGTGTGCCCTATGATGGATTGGCAAGTGATACAGTATACGCCATTTAAGAGTATGAGTAGGTGAGGAAGAGTAAAACCTTTTACGTTAAGGTCATGTAAAATCTCCTTCCACGTTTAGAGCCATCCTGACCTGCAAACCTTGACAAACTAGTGTTAAGTTAAAAGTACTGGAAAGTATAAAACATCTCTTAGCAGATATAAAATGTCCAAAATCCTAGGAAAGTACATTTTCTGCTTCACACGTAATTGAATTCCTTACTTTTCCAGAGCCTGAGGGATTTCCTGATCATCTGATGGCGATGCTTTTAATGTTTCACCTTGGCAACGACCTCCATCTTTCTATAGAGATCCTCGCGGTAAGAAATCTGTTAGACCTCTTCTAGCATTTCAGAATAGAAGTAATTTATTTTGATAACAGCCTCGCTTTCTTTCTCTCTCTAAATAAGATGTGTGACCCCCTGGAGAGTATATTTAATTTAGAGGACCATGCATTTACCACTTCTGAGGTTCTGGTTAATGCTGTGTGGGACCGTTTTGAGTTTTACATTCAGCATCTTCTGAACAAGCAGCTTTCGCTCTTGTTAAACCATATAGAGCAAAATATACAGCGTGGTGAAATCTGTACTGTGTAATTCTACATTTTTTAGTATTCAGGTATCAATACTTTTTTTTTTATTCTAAAGTCCATAATTCTAATACAAACTTACTGGAGCAAATCGTGCATGCACTTCATTACATAGGAAAATGAAAGGAAATCTTTCAATTTCAACGCAGCCTCCGGTGGCTTCAACCAGTTTCCTCAAACTAGCCGGGGATGGAATGCACTGGAGTCTTCTGAAGGAAGTCGTCTGGGATATTGATGAGAACCTTGTGAATCCGTGCCTCCATTGTGCGAGGCTTTGTCCTGTACATCTCCTCCTTTGCGTAGCCCCACAGGAAAAAAATCACACGGAGTGAAACATGGGCTTCTTGAAGGCCATTCATGAGGACCGCATCCTCCCAGGCAACATCCGGGAAAATGCTGGTCTAACCAAGCTTACACGCACAGTAAGAGCAAAATGGGGCGGTGCTGCTGTGATACCACACGTTCTATAGCCGTTAAATGTTGCCTAGTTAATTGTCACCCACCCTGGAGATATTAGATTAGATTAGATTATGAGGAATCAGCTCCATATGTGTGTGTGTGTGTAAGAGAGAGAGAGAGAGAACTTTATTAATCCCAAATTGAACTTGTATAATGTTCTCCCCCGTGTCCTTGTCTTCCAGGTTCTCTGGTGTCCTCCCACTTCTCATGAACATGCTGGTAAGGTGATTGTCTAAATTGTCTAAAAAAACGTGATAGACTGGCGATAGGCTCTGGGCCCATCTTCACCCTGGATAAAATCTTACCTCAATATGATGAATGAATGAATGAATGAATAAAGTAAGGAAGGAAGGAAGGATATGATTTACATTCCCTTAATATATACCATGATTGGTTAAAAATAATAATAATAATAATAATTAGATAAAAAAGATGCTACATTCCCAAAGACTCTTTCTCTATACCGCCTATCCTGTACAGGGTCGCAGGAGGCACTAGGTGGGGCACACCCTGTATGTGGTGCCAGTCCATCGGAGGTCACACAGGCACTCACTTCCTCACACACTCACTGACACACTATGGGCAATTTGGGATCACCAATCTGCAGGTCTTTAGAGGAAACCCAGCTAGCACAGGGAGAACTTGTAAACTCCAAGCACACAGACTGCGACTCCAACCTTCGACCCTGTAGGTGCGAGGCCACAGCGCTCAGGCTACATTTCAATAGTTATGCAAATGCAAGAAGGAGAAGAATTGTCGTTATTAACTACTTTTTTAATTATACTGTTTGTATTATTTAAAAAAAAGATTTGTTACAAAGACAATTTGCTCTGGCACTGGCCGATTTGAATAATAATAATAATAATAATAATAACAATAATAACAATAACCCATTTTTGTTTGTTGTTTGTTTCAGTAATCGTGAGATCAGTGATACTGAAGACACTGTTTATTGTTTTCATGATCATTGGTTTCCACTTCTTTTTTTCCCTTTTTTTTCTTTTAACAAATCCAAACAACACTATCACCGAGGTTAAAATGGAACATAAAACATTTCATTATGTTTCAGTAAAATATGACCTGTGATACTTAAACAACATAGAACTAACGAGGGACAGTCGCTGATTTCGGATAGTTTATTGTCGCCATTAAATTGTCAAAGGACTTCCTTTTTCTTGATTTCTTTAGTTTAACGCTGCATCGGGTTAGCATCGCGTTTGTTTGACCTAACGTTTACGAGTATGAGTACAGTGTCAGACAGATACCTGATGTCGGTTTCAGATTGGCTGTATATTGGGTGATAATGGTAAAGGGGGAACATTTCATCCTGATAGTAGCAACACTTTTCATAGATTTCAACGAATTTGTGTGTTTTCCAGTTTGACGTTGCGTAATCGATCCAATGTGTCAGTCTCTCTCTCTCTCTCTCTCTAGAGCTTCAGAGAGCTATCTATCTGACAAACAGAATTAAAAGCTGGTGATTTTACACTAGCACATGCTGAAGGTCAAGGGTGTCAAAATGTTTTGAGTTTTTCGACCTCTAACTAATTTAAAGTAGACTTAGGCCTCTTTACTCGGCGACTAACAAAATGTACTACTTCTATTCAACTCTTTGTGTGCAGCTTACGATTTTTAACATTATATGTCCATTTCATCTCTACAAAATGTGGAAGGGGGGTGTGGGGGGGCAGTGAATACTTATGCAACACACTGTGTGGTAAACCTACAGTCTAATTTGTGTTCATTCGTTTTGCACTTAATATTTTACTCGCTTTATGTTCAATCAGTTGAACACAAATCTATAAACACATTTATTTTAGTCACTGAACTGTTTGTTTGTTTGTTTGTTTGTTTGTTTTTTTGGTCACTTGACATCGGACTGAGTATAATTACCTGAAATGATAAACGATCTGTAGATTGAAACATTTTTATAAGAAGGATCAAAATAAAAGCATTAAAACCAGCACTGTGGCAACATCACCGCTAGCTTTTGTTTTGTTTTTTTCCTTTCAGAACGAAACAAGAAACTGGAATAAAATTAGGGAAATGAACTCAATTTACGAGGAATGGACAGAGAAAGAAACATTGATAAGGAAAGTCAGACATGCCTGGGAGCAGTCGATTTGGCAATAAAATAATTGCACATAGATTCTATAAATCTCACAGTGACAAGTTATGCCCTTTAAAAGATGACGATGGATTCACGCTCGCTCACTTGATCTCACACACGTATTTAACTTACGACAACATAAACAATAAAATACATTTCCCATGCCCAGCGTCAACGTCTGTCCTTCATACGGTTCAGTTTCTTCACTTCATGGTTCCCAGAGCTCCGGAAAAACACTATAAAAATGTACCAATAAGCCAGGAAATAAAGTTATCCAAGGTCCTCTCTGATATCCGAAGCCTTCATGGTACCGTACATGGCGAGAAAGAGTCTTAATTGCATCAGAGAACAAAATGTGTGGTCGTGTCGACAATCATTCAAAAAAAAAAAAAAAACACACACAAAAAAAAAATACAAACAAACAAAAAAAATCAATCTGTCAACTGGAAATTGTTCAGACTTACTATATGAAACATATGTAGTGTTCCTATATCAAACATTTTTTGTTCTTTGGTCATCTGCATTCTTACTTCATCCTTGCATATATGTGTAGTTGTGCATTTTTTTATGTTTGTGGTTTCTTTAAAAATCGGTCCAAAAAATAATTAAACGCAATCCTTCTTGTTTCCATCTAAGGCCACGGCTCTTAGACAGCTCACTCGATCGGACGGTCTGTGAGAGCAGCTAAGAATGAGAACTGATTCTCAGTGTGTGCATGTGTTCAACACCTCCGTTACGGGGCTCGGCTGCGAGCCCTTCAGTGGTTATACTCCAAACTGGCAAAAAAGAAAAAAAAAAAAGAAAAAAAGTGCGCTTGATGTTCCACTTAAGAGTTTCGTCTCTGTTCACTTCAGTGCAACTGGAGGCATGTGATCAGTGTTAACTGCTTGAAGGGCCGCTGTTGAGGAAGTACGTGGTCATGTCTCCTTTCCCCTTGACTTTGACGAGGCCGCGGCACTCCAGGTGGTAGCCTTTACTGTCGAGCACGTGGTACAGATCGGTGGTCACCTGAGAGAACAAAAGATTATTATTATTATTATTATTTTATCTGCGAGTTTTAATCTGAGCTCTCAACAATCCGTGCCAAACTGCAGTTGCAGTACAGCAGATGGCGTGGCAGTGCAAGCTGCATTCCTTAATGTAATGGCTTGCAGATTAAAATTTTTTTTATTTTTTTTTGGCCAAAGTGTTCATTTTAACCAGATTTTGAATCGCCTGTTAGTAAACGATGAAGCCGAACGACTGGATTGCGTGGCAGTTCGAATGATGTGTATTGAATGCCATCACGGTGGCATCAGACGTGGGAATCAAGTCCAGCTTAGATACGCAGGGGAATTTCCCGCCCACTGATGTCAGATGTGTGATCTTGAAGGTCACACCACATAAAGTATTGTTGTGTTAACTATGGGTACAAGTTTAGCGATTTAAATGAAAAACAAACCTATAAATGATAATGCGTTTTTTTCCCCCTTCAATTACGTGCCATACAGTATTTCCGTGTGAGTTAGGAAAGCTGATCTGCTCCTGCTCAGACGGTGTGAACGCGCACACACTACCTTTAACGATGTTCTAATTATCATTAACTTTCAAAAGTGTTAAATTTAATATGTAACTGTAGGTCTGGGTAATCTTTTTTGGTGTTGTTGTTTTTTTTTTAAAGGGAAAAATTTAAAGGAAAAAAAAGTCATCAAACATACGAGGGGCGTTCAAGTCAAATCGGGACTTTTATTTGTGCAGATTAACAGAACAGTTATTTCTCTATATAATCCCCCTGCTACACTAATCTACTTATTAAAGCGTTTCACTAGTGCTTAGATAACCTTAAAATGGCTTGAGGGACGTCAGGACTGTATGGACGTGGCGATAACTCCCGGGCCGAGTTCCTGTACTGTGCAAGTGGTGTTTGTGAACGAGTTCTTAAACTTCTTGATGATTCAAATGGATGAAAGTCTCATCAGCGCTCTGTGCATGGGGTCTCTGTAAATGTCAATCGGTTTACCCAATCATTCATGACAGCTATTTGATCACGAATCCCGGTTTGACTTGAACGCCCCTCATATATCGTACAAATCTACCGCACCTTGATGGACTCTTCACTTCATTTACATTCAGCACCATATGGCTTTGTTCACACTGGAGGCAAAAACTGGTTCAAATTTTATATTTTTTATAGATTATATAGATAACATATACAGTCAAAAGTTTGGGCACCCTTTGATACATAACAGATTTTGGTGATTTCTTTAATTGAAAAGACGTTAACACAGTCTCTAAATCACATGAAGTCTGGTTCGTCCAGTTCCTGTTTTGAGTCTTACATGATCCTAAACCAGATGCAGACAGGTACTCCCTGCTCTCTTTAATAGGAACACCCGTTATTTCATGCAATTCTAATTATCTAACCAGCCGATCGTGTTGCAGCAGCATAATGTACAGTACACAGATCAAGAGCTGATCAGTTAACGTTCAGATCAAACATCAGAAGAAGGAGAAATGTGATCTCATCGACTTTGCTGTGTCTCGGTTGTTGGTGTGTGGAGTATTTCGGAAACTGCTGACACCCTGGAATTTTCACGCACCTCCTGGGATTTCCTGGAGCGGCCGATTCCCCAACTTAACAAGACCGTTGGCCCAGTTTGAAAAGTGAAAATCTTCGGCCCAACCGGTACCTTTAATTACATCACTGATCAATACAGGAGACGGAGACAAATGAAGGATATTGCGTTGGTTAAATCCCGTGGCTTTGTTTTTATTGGTTCTGGTCACTTTTTAAAATGTTAATACTTAATCAGAGTAAATTAATTTACGTGGACTTTAAGATTAATTAACGTTTTTTACTCCTTGGGAAACACACGTCTAGAGTTTACACAAAATGGTGTGTGAACTACTTCTTGATGAAAGCGGTCAAAGGGCAGACTGGTTTGAGCTGAAATTGGTGGGACTACAATAACCATATAACCACTCTAGAATAGCATGTCAGAACACAAGGCACTTCGAACCTTACAGTGGACAGGCCGCACGGTAGCAGAGTAAGCGGGTTTTGTCAACGGAGAAAGGCGATCTCTTTGCGCCGCCTCAGACATCTGAGACTTGTGAGCTGTATCTGCATGCTTTTATGCGCTGCGCTGCTGCAACATGATACGTACTGTAGTATATGCATGCCTAAGCATGTGTACAGGTGTTCCGCTTAAAATGGTCTGAGTTATACAGTAAGTCACAGCATATGTCGTTATAAAGCTGGCACCTGGATGCAATCGGGTACTCCCGTACTGTCCATGCGACTCGCCACGTTGACCGTGTTTCCCCAGATGTCGTACTGCGGCTTTCGAGCTCCGATCACTCCAGCTACCACGGGACCGATGTTTAACCCTGAACGAATCACACACACACACACACACACACATACACACTCGATGTTATTTGTCAAACCCCTAGACTATGGATAATTACAATCATTTACTGGTTTTACAAACTGTAACTGGGATGATGATTGACTGACCGATCTTCATTTGGAAGTTGTTGAACGAGTGCTCGTTGATGTACTTCATCTGCTCTCGTAGCCTCATGGCGTAGTCTGCTAGTGCCAGGATGTGTGAGCGGCCCTCTCTGTCGAACGTGGAGTCGTTCAGGCCCGACGCCGCCATGTACGTGCTTCCTATCGTTTTGATCTTCTCCAGCTGCTTGAACTGATCTTCACTGATGATCTGTGGATATTACTGATCATTAACATCACGTACGTAATTAAAGTACAAACAGAGTCAACGCTACAAGCCAGACTCATACTGTAGAATAAGCCCTTTTCTTTTAAAGCCCTTTTTTTTTCCTCTTTGTATCAATGAGAGATAATGAGACTAACCGCCCTACTCTACCCTGCTTTCTCCGTCTTACCTCATCAAAGTCAGCGATGATCTCGTTGAGCAGTCTCAAGCACTCCACGCCCTCGTTGTTAGCCTCGAGCTCCGTGTAGAACTCGGAGAAGTTACTGATGGAGGCGAACATCACAGCCACGCACTCGCATGACTGGTAGTAAAGCTCGTCGTTGCGGCGCTCCCGGGCCAGGAAGTGGGCAGCCACATCTTTCGGCAGGATGTTATGAAGGAGACGACGGTTATAGGCTTGCAGCTCCTCCATCTCCTCTTTCTCTTCTGTAGCCTGGGGGGGTTGGGGGGCAGAAGACAAAAGAAATAAATAAGAGATGACAATGTTGCTAGGGCACACCGACTGCTATACCATGTGCTTAGTCATTCCTTCAGTTTGTCTTACAGATCCTTATCAAAAGCACACCCTCATGCTAGTTTACTAGGTCAGGAGCTCATCAGTTTGAAAACACAGTTGAGGTGGTTAGGAATAAAAAAAACAAAACAAAAGACAAGAATTTGCTTTCAAGTAAACAGATAAATGAGCGTTTAAAAAAAATATCTTAAGGTTTTAACAAAATGGTAGTTTGGGATAAATCCAGGTGGCCAAAAGTATTGGGACAAAAGTTCAATTTTATGGTTGTAATCACATTTTTAGATTCTTATAATAATTATAGTCAAAATAATAATAATGAAAGAGTATTTTATGGAGGTCTCTGTGTGCATGTTCTTCTCTCCGTGCTTGGTGGGTTTCCTCCCCCAGTTCAAAGACTAAATTGCAAATTAGGCTCACTGGCGTTCCCAAATTGCCCGTAGTGTGTGAATGAGTATGTGAGTGTGTGTGCACTGCGATGGATTGGCACCCAATCCAAGGTGAACCCTGCCTCGTAACCCTAAGTTTCCCGGTATAGGCTCCAGACCCTCTGCAACCCTGTATTCAGGATTAAGCGATGAGTGAGTGAGTGAGTGAGCGAGTGTTATTTTATGCAATCAAATTGCTATACAACAATCGATATTTAGTATTAGATCCTTTATTCTTTAAAGGCTGCTGAATCCGGCTGGGCATAGAGTCAAAAAGACGTCTGCGGTACTCTGGTGTCACTCGTTCAATCAATTCCTGCTTGATTTCTTCCTGAAGATCATGTACTGTAAAAGAGATGGTTTATGATCGCTACTGGCTTCTTCACCATTGTCCATTGGGTGTAGGTCTGGAGATGATGAGGACCCGGGCCGTGGCTCCATAAGCACCATTAATTATCATTATGACATAGCCAGCTTTTCAATTTATTAGCACAACTCTATTACATGGTATATGTTGACTTAATACTTTTGACCACCACTGTACTGTATAAGCTTCTTAACGTTGTTAAGATTTTTTTTAAGAATAAGTAAGTAGAAATCATAGCCATGTTTAAAACTGCAAGTATCAGCGTTTTCACGCACGCTATGATGATGAGAACTCACAGGATTGGGATAAACAGCCCAATCATGAGAACACCACTGATTAGAGAGAATAATCAGCAATAAGGCTTTAAAGATTAGACGTTGGAGCAATGGATAAGGTCATGTGGTCTGATGGGTTCCTACTTCAGAGCGATGGATGCATCAGGGCCATGAGGGAAGTGCATGAATAGATGACCTCTGGAGGTCTGTGGTTGCATCAGTTGGTCTTGTCTAGGCTCACTAATGTTACAGTATTTGGCAATTAAATGAAGTCAGCCTAATGACCAGGTTATCACATCTATGGAGTTTTTTTTTTCAGATTCCAGGATCCAGATCACAAAAGAGTGCTTCCGGGAGCAAGAAGAATCATTTTCACACATGATTTGGCCACCATATTGCGCCCTGTCACCAAAGCTCAAGGCGAGCAAACTATTAAGAGTATGCAACTTTTTTTTTTTTTTAGCCAGACAGCATAGAAGTTGAATGAAGTTTGGTATGCAGCTGAGAGTAGTATAGAAAGGTTTAAGAATGCAATATAGGTCAAAAGACAAAAGAAGTGATAATTCGAGTTATTTCTAGACAGTTATAAGTGAAATAGTACAATACAATACACAAAGCATGCATCTACAAAGCGAATAAGGCGTGTCCCAGAATGCATGGCATGTTCGTCTGGACGACTCGGAGCTGAATGAGTTTATTAGTGCAAATGAACGTCACTAGAATTCGCTTGGAAGCAGACCAAGACACCTTTCTCGGATGCTCTTGGAACAGTTGCAACCGAGTGGGATTGCTGTGTTCTCACCTGCCTAAACACACCGCACCGACAGGGTAAACACTCATAAACAAACACAGCGGATACTGTCTTCTTTAAATATTTGCTGACTTCACTTTGCTTTTGTCAGGTGAGATAAGACACGACTAAACCCCCCCATACCCCCCCCCCCCTCACCCACCCTCTCCTTATTCTCAACTTATAAATTGACATATCCTTTCCTTTCATTGCAGGCCTTCTGCATTCTAAAATTACAGCTCTGTGACAAAAACGACTTGGAAATATAAACGAAGCTTCCTCCACAGAACTCGGTTATGTAATCCGTTCAACGGGCAATTTCATACTTTACAGGAAAGGCTAATTCTCAGTGGCATGAGCATGGGGAGATGCACCTGTAGTTTCCACAGGAAGTCGAGGCGTGCGGTGGATTCGACCTGCTGTGCGTGCAGATACAGCGCCAGCACAAATACGGTGAGGATTACTGGAGTCATCATCTTCAGTGGCACCTTACTCACATTCTCAGAGCTGCAGGGACAGACATGCACATCAGGTGATAAAATCCCAAATATACAATAACTGATGATATTTAAAGTTAGAGTTTGAATTTTTTCAAGTAAATTTGAGATGCATGTAAGTATATTAAAGTAGGTCTACAGCAAGCGGTGCTGGACCAAGGCCAGGAAGATCATGAAGGACCTCAGTCACCCCAGCAATGGACTGTTCTCTCTGTTGAGGTCAGGAAAGCGATTCCGCTCCCTGAAGGCCAACACAGAGAGACTGAGGAGGAGCTTCTTCCCGCAGGCGATACGGTCTCTTAATCAGTACAACACACAGTACTGATCCATTTTGCACACCCACACATGCTTCTGCACTCACTCTGGACACTCTGGACATTCAGGACATTTGCTCACTTGTCCTCACTGCACACCTGCTCACTCATGGGTAGTATGCACACGTCACTTAAATATGCACACAAGCCACTTTATCATTTAACATGTCACTTTACTGTATATTTGCATATTCAATATTTTTATTTCCACTTGTGCAATTTCAATTTTTTACTTACTTACATTTTATATTTTTATATTCTTACATTTTACATTTTACATTTTATATTCTATATTTTATATTTTATTTAATTTTATTCTCTTAGGTCAGGGCAGTTGCCTAAGCATTTCACTGCATATCGTACTGTGTAGGATTGTGTATGTGACAAATAAAATTTGAATTTGAATTTTGATTTGAATTTTGAGGTCTTGGTCGTTATAAATGTTCCTGGTCTGCACACCAACCATGAAGTTTGTCACCTGAAATGCAAAGTCCTACCGTATGTAAGTAATGGGGGCCAAATTCCACAACTCTCGGTCCGTGCAAAAATGCATTCTGAAGTGTAGTTAAGACTTTCAACTTTACAGCGTATTTAATACAAAGAGCAGGAAAATCTCTAATGACAAAAAGCTATTGCAATGTACTTATATGCACCTCAATTTTGATTTATTACAGACCTGAAAAAATCCAAGCTATCCGATAACAACAAACAACAAAAGTGATGTAATAGTTAAAAGTATTACTAGTTCAAAAAATTTTAACGTCCCCTATCCTGTCACTGACAATATTGTAATTTTATTTATTTTTTCGCCCAGATTTTCTCCCTAATTTAGTCGTATCCAATTCCTCCCCGTCACTAGGGGGCTCCCACATTAAGGCTACTACTACCAGTCGGGAGGGCCGAAGCTCTGTTTCCTCCGAACCACGTGACGCCAGCCGACCGCATCTTTTCGAACTGCTCGCTCACGCACCGTTGGGGCGGCGTAAAAAAAAAAAAACTCGCAGGACAGCGCTATCCGCTCCTTCTGCTCGCGTGAGCTCACAGACGCCCCTGATTGGCTGTAGAGCCGTGATTAATGTGGGAGCACTAAGTACCTCTTATCCCTCCCCTCTGAGAGAGCTCGGCCAATCAGCTCCCTCTAGACCTATGGCTGCGAGAGGGTACAGCATCACCCGGGAATCGAACTCGCGATCTCTGGATGATAGGGCGAACACTTTAACGTCCCCAGTGTCTATACTTGTGGGATACCTCTCGTCCAACCAGATTGAATTAACTGTTGTATACTGTAATAGTGCAATATCTTTGTAATCGCTTGAGTTACTGTAGACTTAAGTTTGATGCCTCTGGATTCTGGTTTATAAAGTTTCTAATAGGATTAGATAAAGAAAAAGTTGACTAAACCTTTTACGCTGCCAGCCAAAAGTATTTGAAAATGTTGTATGATTTTTAGTTAACCATCAAGAAATATTATTTTAAAAAATAAAATAAAATTCTAGATCCAGATCTAGAGCAATCTGGTCTCAGGTCCAGACATCACAAGGACACAAAATCAACGGCTGTGTTATGAACTTACCAAGGCTCTGTTTTATTGAAACCAGACCTGTGTACGAAAATAGAAACATTCTCATTAGTGACCTACATGACCCACAAAGTACATACACACACGGAGCTAAGGACTGAAGCGGAATGTCACCTGAAGGTCTCACGAAACATACTGGAAGCGTTTAGAATTACACAAGGTCAAATAAAGGTATTTTGTAAATTAGCATAACAATGAATAAAACTAACTGAACAGAGTAGTTTTGATCTTGATCATTAGCAAAGGTTGTAAACTGTACACATTTAATTATACATAAGATCACAGTGTTTGAATTCAAGGTGTATCAGTACTTATTTTTTTCCTACTCGGGTTCAGACTGTTTATTTCCTCAAAGCTTGGATCTGTGTGATGAGGTGAACTCACAGTGCGTTGGCGGACACCAGCAGGTCGGTGTTATCGAACAGCACCACGAGAGGCCACTCGACCAGCAGCAAGAAGCTGAGCTGAATGAGCAGCATTAATGCCAGCTTGCCTATACTGCTGATGTGCAGGAAGACAGAGCAGGCCAGCAGAGTCAGCAGCACACTGTAGGTGAAATACTGGACAGGACACAGAACAGGCAAGTCAGATACACTGACACACACACCCACACACACACACACAGACTTGATATATGGATATCAACACAAGACACTTGAACGCACAATGGAGTCATGCATGTGCACACACTGACCTCAGGGAAAGGACACGGTATTTTGTGGCTTGGACAGAGCGCGAGTGTTTCGTCCGCTGTGTGGGTCAGGTTTTGCAGAAAGCACAGTGTCACGGCGCTCTCGGAGATGTTCCGGTCCTGAGCTACACACTGAATCAGACCCTCCCTGTCACACGTGAACTGTTAAATGAACATATAAAGCCGTTCAGTCGGAATATTGGTACAAAAACACTAGGTTATGCTGGACACATCATTTTCTCCATGGGTAAATGCAGAATGTTTACAGGACCTTTCCGTACTTATTTGGTATGCATCAGATAAAATTTTGTTGGACTTACAGTGTTGTGTACAAAATTTTTTTTTTAATACTTTCTTGTATTTTTAATGACCACTTGAGGATTAGTTCTCCAGGCTTCCTGAAGGACTTTTTCGGCTCTTGTTTTTTACTCCGGTCCCGGTACTCGACCAGGTTCAGAGGAATGTTTTTAAGGCATGAACAAAAAAAGTTAACGTTGTTAACTTGAGGCATAAATCAATAAGAAACAGGTGCACATGATGACAGATAATCAGGCCGGTGATTAGTATACTGCTGATGCTGAATGCTGATTGGTTGGAACAGACGAGAGGGGAAATGAGGTCGCTGCTGCAGTTGTTACATAAAAAAACAAATGTAAAACTATATCTTTAGGCACTTTACAGTCTGTGACAGTATTTCATATTTTTTTAATTTAATTTAATATGAATAGAAAGGGGTGCTCAAGAATTTTGCACAGTATGGTAATCCGGCAAATATATAGTGCTACGTCATTATTTTGACCAACAGTAATATCACTTTAGTTCAGGATATACTGTACCATATCGCCAAATGTTTCTGGACACCTCAACAACTTTTGCTAAAAAACTGGAAACACTCAATTGTTTAGAATGTCCTTTGTCTGATGTAGCTGTAGCAAAGGATTTCCTTTCATGGGAACTCAAATAGCCTGAACAGAGTTCTGACCTCAACCAATAGGATACAATCCAGCAATATTGTTGTTGCGATATCAATTTGACAACGCCTCGGACAGCAGGACAATGTTGCTATTTGGCTGTTTTGTTTTTTTCCCCCTAATTTTAGTCGTATCCAATTCCTCCCCGTCACTAGGGGGCTCCACATTAAGGCTGCTACTACCACTCAGTCGGGAGGGCCGAAGACTATCACTTGTTTCCTCCTCGCCAGCTGACCGCATCTTTCCGAACTGATCGCTCACGCACCGTTGGGGGCGGAGTAACACACTCGGAGGACAGCGCTATCCGCTCCTTCCACTGCGCGTGAGCTCACAGACGCCCCTGATTGGCTGTAGAGCCGTGATTAATGTGGGAGCACTAAGTACCTCTCATCCCTCCCCTCTGAGAGAGCTCGGCCAATCAGCTCTCTCTAGACCTCCGGCTGCGAGAGGTTACAGCATCACCCGGGAATCGAACTTGCGATCTCTGCATCGATTTAGCTGTATTAGCAGTTATTGTTAGCGCTGCTATGAAATCCCTGCGCTGCCGGTGCTGATTGACGTCAGTGAGCGCCATACGCATGCATGAGGCAAAAAAGTCTGCACGTTCTCATTCAAGTCGTATGAGATATATAAGGTATTCGATTTGATCTAGGATCACAAATGAACAAAACATCACGTTTGTGCGTTCAGACAGCCCAAGGAAAAAATTATAAAATAAAAAAACAGATACAGAATGTGTCACATTAGGGTAAAAGAATTCAGTTGAGTCACTTGTGGCTGGGAATGTGATTGTAGCTTAACAAAGCTAAGAAAAATGACATCAGGGTACAAATGGAACTTCTGGCCAGACAGCGTCATTTTAAACACGCCGCTGAGGCATTCCTCCTCGCGACCTGCTGATGACTGGGTGCTTTGCACCACTCTGGAAAATTCCAGCGCAGTTTAGAAACAACTAACGACCTTTCACAGAACAAAGTTAAGTGTAGTTTAAAGCCATAAAATAACACTGTCTGAAACCATTGAGGAAAGTGGTAGGTCGCTTACAGTATTGTCACTGTTGAACATGAAATTTTAAAAAACAAACAAACAAACAAGTAAAAAGTTGTTTCTTAATACAAACCGGGAAAAGATCCATCATCTTTAATCTTCTGTAAATCCAGGCCTTGTAAGCCCAATGGACACAATCATCTATAGCTGCAGCCTGGCAGTTAACCGAAGAGCGGATTAAGAATTCTGTGCACTAGAAACGAAGGAGTCCTTGAATGCTAACTCTAACAGTGTCCGCGTGCAAGAAAGAGCTCTGTGCTTTTGATTAAAGCTCGTTTCATATCTGGGTGCAGTCCAGGAAATTGATCTCTGCATTCAGGACTGTTCATTTGCCGGACGGACGTTATCTTTGCCCCTCTTTCCTTTTTTTTTTTTTTTTTTTTTAATACATAGCCGACTATCTTTAGAACTTTGGAATTGCAGACCGATTTTTATTATGAAACGCGACAAAAGAAGGCAACATGAAATGTTTAACCAATCACAGTAATGGACAACAGTCCTCTGTGGACACCTTTGTGCACCGTCCACCATTCAGCGGTGACCTCCATCTCGTCAAGGTTTTTTTTTCCTTACACTTTTCTGTGCATCGTACACAAAACGCCCCCCCCCCAGTGTCCCTGCTGAGCATGACATAGAGAAAGAGAAAAAATAGAGAACAAAAAAAAGAACACAAGCTCCTCAACAGACGTTTAATAGCAGATGACTTTTCAGCACTACGGCCCGAAGGTGCTTCTTACCATGTTGACAAACGCGGAGAGATACAGAAGCAGTATGGTGAAGATTCCTACTAATGTGCTGTTAGTGCGAGACTCGACTATCTTCTTTGACACCTTTTGCAAGACCACAGGGAAGAGCTAAAAAAAAAATAATAATAAAACACAGAGAGGAATGAAATACTTGCCATTAATAATAGATTTATACTGTAGAAATCAAACGGTGATAACCTGACTGAGTGACTGTTCAGACCTTAATACAGGAGTAGATGGCACATACGAAGAGGATGTTGGCGAGGATTGTAAAGATACTGATGAAGATGCCAAGCATTAGTGTTGTGCTGCAGACATGGAAGAGAGGAACAATATACACAGAGTGTTACATTCGCGTCTTCAAAATAATCCTCAATGATTGAACATTTGCATGAACATACACCGAACAGCCATAACTTTAAACCCTGGAGTAACCTGGTCCGCGAGCGATGTCTTGACATACGAGTAGTACGCATGCGGTTTGTCTGCCAAGTGTCACGTGATCATAACTGAGCCAGTGATTTGTCTCGCTCTTGGGAGTGCTGTGGGATTGTGGGTAATCGTCTCCCATGCTCGGTCTCAGTGCTCGGCTGTAGCGGTGCAAGCGACGATTCTGTTTTAAACAACGACGCGATGACGCATATCCGCGAAATCCTCAAAAGGAGGCATAGATGAGCCTTGGGAGCCCATGATCCTGGGATATGAGTGATAATCAATGTTAATTAATATTATGTGGTGTTAATGTTATGGCTGATCTGGGTACATTATATTGCAGTGAGGGAAAATAATACACAATAAATATCACTTAAAAAAAAAAAAAAAAAAGGAGGAAAACACAAAACTTTTGTGATTGCATGAGTATTCACCTCTATTCCTATGAAATTCCTTTTAAACCAACTAATTTCCATCAGAAATGAAATAATTTGTCCAATGGAGTTTGCCTGTGTGAAGGGAAAGGGGACCGATTGTTTTCCATTTTTGCGCGTTGACTGAGGCTTAAAACAGTCAACCATTTTTTTCTTCCTATTGGGACCTCAGACGAGATGAGACCCTCCCCCCAGCTTGGTACTGTACTTCAGCTCTGCGATTATCTGGGGGGGGGGGGGGCGTGGCTCAGGGGTAGCTCATTTACATACATAGACACTGAAGCAGCACATTTGGAAGAGGAGTGAAACAGGTATGAGAGTCTAAGGTATGAAAAAAATGTGGTGGGTATTTCAGCTTGTGCATGAACACACACACCTTGCTGGGGCTCTGAGGCCTGTTAGGGTAAGTTTAGTAAAATATTGGACCTTGAGAGAGAGGGTGAATGGTGAATACTTATGCAAGGAAATGTATTATTTATATATATATATATATAAAAAAAAAAAAAAAAAAAATATATATATATATATATATATTAATAAATAAATAAAATAAAATAGTATTTCAGAATGCTGAAACTACATACTGTGTAAAAACTGTGATCTGGATGAAGCAAATGAAGCAAAACACCACCAGCGTACAGGCCACGTAACCCCCGAATCGATCATCCACCTTCTTAGAGTACTAGAGACACAAAGATAACGTGTTACGTGAGCAAATCTTCCATCTCAGTTACATACAGTTTTAGACGCCTTTTTGTTTTATTTTTTCGTACCTTTTTCTCTAGAATCGGTGTCTGAAACCTGAGCAGGAATTTCTTGACATGGTCCTTGCGTAGCTGATCGATGCTGCGAGCATCTATGGCACGTCCCAGGAACTCGTCTACCTCATCCTCGGGGTTCAGGGCCTCCTGAGCACTTCGGCTACAAAGTAGAGCGCAGGCGTTTCATTTAGACCGAGCTGTCAAATATGCTTCGGCAGTAGGGAGGGATCAAGTAATGATTCTGTGCTCCGCAAGACAGGAATGTCACAGTGTGGTTAAAATCACTGTCCTAAAGCTGTTTAACTATTTATAGCAGTCAGCTTGGTATTTCAATAAGCCAGACAAAAGAAGGCTTTATTAGAAATAAGCCTTCATGGGCATGTTCATATCACGCAGCCTCAGGGGTGAGGCTGTAGTGACAGTACGGATATCTAAGCAACTGACTGCAATGGGGAGCACAAGGAAAAGCAGCAGTACTCACTTGTCTTTGCTTGAGGCTTCATCAATGCCCTGGGGATGAGCAGGAAAGAGGGATTAGTTACAGTGACCGGTGCAAAGGAAATGAAACACAGAATCAGGCTCAGCCTACAGCTTGAAGTAAGAACAAACAGACAGTAGTGGCGAGATTTATGAGTTAATTTCGAATTCGGTTGATTCCTAGATGTTCTCACAGAACAGAACAGAAATAGTACTCTATATTACCATATATATAAAGAAAAAAAGAAAAATAGTACGATGTATATTATATTCATATATAATATCAATAACATTATCATATACAGTATCTCAATATATAGCGTATGGCAATAAATTAAGTATTAATAATAATAATAATAGTAACTTTATTTATTGCCATATGCTATATAAAAAGAAATATGATAAATTATGGAAATAAATGAAGTGTATATATTGTCATACGCTATATATTGACATACCGTATATGATAATATTATGATAATGTTATTATTATAATATACATAAATATTAATAAATATATATAAACACCCTATAAACACACCCTATATACCCTATATATACGTATATTAATTATTTTTGCCTGACTCTGTATGTGTATACACACACAAATTGTTTTTTTGGGGGGGTAGGAGGCCTAAGAAAACGGAATAACTTAATAATAAACAACTACTTCATTTTTCCGCCTAATGCATTGAGGTGACAGTTCATCTACTTGCTTTCTACAGACTCAAAAGTCTTGCAAATTCACAGGTTCATCTAAATCAGGGGGGTCTAATTTTATCCAAAAGGAGCCAGCATTGGTACAGGTTTTCATTACATCCGAGCAGAAGTCACACCTGACAATCTAGTGAAAACCAAGGTCGACTGATTAAATAAAAGCAATCAGAAATAGCTCTGGTTTGATTGGAATGAAACCCTAAACCTGCACCAAACACCATAACACTGTATCATCTATAATAATAATAATAATAATAATAATAATAATAATAAAAACCTACACACACACACACACACAAAAAAAAAATACACATCCGTTCCCTTTAATGAAAGGCTTATTCTGTCTGACTAAGAATGAATCTGAAAAGTTTGTTTCTTGTGGCTCATTGTAATGCTGTAACGAGAGATCAAAAGAATGAATACTTCTGCTAAAGCTGTAGGTGTGAGAACCTCTGTAGCCTGAATAACAGGTTAAGAATGCACTGAAGATAACAAGTTATAGCTCAAAAGATGGTTTTGTTGTTGTTTCGTATGTGGAGGTGAAAAAAAAACCCTTCACTGTTTGGTTTTATGAGAAATGCTTCACTCAAGACTTTTAATATATATATTTTTTTATCGGTGATTCATTTAGAATGAATGAATTACTCACAACTCATACAAAGGCAAAAGTGGCATGAAGAGGTAAGAGTTTGAATGCATCTAAAATGTAAAAGGTTCAAAATGTCAGAGTAAAAAAAATGGTCAGAAATAATTGGATTAGTGTTTTAATTTGTAAAAAAAAAAAAAAAAAAATCATCATACTATGCACCTCAAAACTGTTGCTCTGTATTTCATTTTGAAGTTCTTCTACTAATGCAATAAAACAGTAGTAGACCATGCCTAAAGTGTACATTAGTGTGGAGGACTCACCATCTGCCTGAAAACTTTGGAGTCTTTGGTCCTGGAGAAGGATCTATCAGGCACCCAGCGTGGCATTAACCCGTCAGATGAGTTGGCTCTGGTTCGCTGCAGTTTAGCCATCATAGCCTTTTCTTCTTTCTACATGACGCACACACGAATAAGACCAAATAAGCCTCATTGCTGCCATATGGTATCGTATATTAATAGATGTACAGTAGGGGCCAAAAGTCTGAGGCCATTAGTGTGCATGTGCATTCTACACTGCATGGCAAAAAAAAAAGAAAAAAAAAAAAGATTACTTTACGGCATTTGACAGACGCCCTCATCCAGAGTGAGTTACATTTTTATTTCCTTATTCATCTGAGCAGTTGGGTCCTTGATCAAGGACCCAACTTGGGGGTCATGGGATTTGAACCTGGGACTTTTTGAACCATAGTCCAATGCCATAACCACTGAGCTACCCCTGACCCCAAACATTTACATTTGGCAGACTCTATTATCCAGAGCGACTTACATTATCTCATACATACATCTGAGCAGATGAGGGTTAAGGGCCTTACTCAAGGGGCCAACAGTGGCAGGTTCAAATCTCATTCTGAACTTCAGTGAAGAAATTTCATCAGGAAAAAAATCACTTAATCGTTCGGTGAAGCTTTGTAAAAAAAAAAAAGAAAAAAAAAAAAGAAATCAGCAGTAGAAATTGCAGTTATGATTAAAAGTGAAAGTAAGAGCATTTCGACACACACGATGTGATGAAAACTTGTCGGATTGAGACTAAACAGCTGTGTATTCATAAGGAAAACACATGTTATTGAGGCTAATCAGGAAAAGGAAAATGCTTCACTTTGCTACTGATCATTAAGATTAGACTTTGGAGCGATGCTTAAAGATCATGTGATCTGATGAGCCCAGAATGACCCTGTACCAGATCAGGGTTGGGAAGGAATGCACATGGACTTTGCTAGAAATAGTGTAGAATCTTGAATAATACATTTTCTTTAAACGATTGTAAAACCTGTCTGCGTTTAATGTGCTCTGAGACCGCTGGACCCCACTGTACACCGTTACACTCATGCACAACTGACTCTTTTCTGGCTGCAGCCGAGCACCAGGAAGGTCTCGATATTGTTGTCTTTGAGGTAGACGTTCCTCTCTCCGCCGAAGCCCGGCTCCACCTCGTAGTCCCCGTTTAAATACTGCAGTGTAGCTTTAGTGATGTGGATACGTCTGTGGGAATTGTATCATTACAGACGACAGTGAGTATGACAGAAAGTACCGACATAAATCTCGACATTGTTTTTTCTAATGCTGTTTGTTAAATCTCCATCTGTATGGGTGTGTGAGGTATCTGGACGGGTGGTGCTCGCTCCCACCCTGCTTTGCCTCCAGCCTCCATCTGGTTGGCGAGCGTGACGTCATTGGACCAGACATCAAACTGCCACTTGCGCAGGCCCAGAACTCCGCAGTGCACGCGCCCGCTGTGGATCCCGACCCGCATGTTCACGTTGACACCGGTGATTTCTCTCACCAGCCTGCTCACACACACACACACACACACACACACACACACACACACACACACACACACACACGGTTCAAACACAGACACCATAAATTGTTGATAAGGCTGAAAAGTAGATTTACAATATTTACGCTGTCATAAAAAAAACAGTGTTGCATTTGACACCCTAAAGGACTCTTTGGTCCATAAAGGTAGAACACTATATACACATTCACACCAACTGTTTTTCCCTCTGAGAACATGTTCCAAGTTAAACCCCTAACACGACTAAAATCATCCACAGAACAATTATGGAACCTTTTCTTCCAAGCATCCAATGTAAACGCTGTACACGATACATAAACTGAATTATATTGCAGAATACAATATGTTTGTAGCTTACTGTTCATTTATATGAGGGGTGTTCAAGTCAAGTCGGGACTTTTGACTGCGCAGAATAACAGAACACTCAATATTTTTCTATATTCGTATACAATATATACTATATACTTACACTATATACCTATTTTTATATGTTACATTAGTACTTGGATAAGATCCAGAAAATCCACCATATCTGAAACGCTGGCCTCCCAGGAACTCCTCTAATGGCCCAAATGTGTGGAAACGGCAGTAGAAGGGGTGTGGAAATAACTTCAAATGGTGTTTTAATGATTGTGGCTACAGTTCCCACGACAGATGCGTCTCATCTGCAAGTTGGCCACGTCCATGTTCAAATGATCAGGCATTTGTGCTCGCTAAATGTTCTCGAGAACGACTGCAGCGAGCTCCGAGCCACCTCACGGATGTACAGACCTCTTTAAAATATTTGCACCGTGCAAATAAGAATCTGATCTGGCCTTGAAGTCTTCTGTAAGTGCCAATCGCTTTTATACCTTCAGTCACAAGAAAAGTCTCGGTTTGACTTGAACCCCAGTCGTGACTACGGGTTTACCCTGCTGGTTCTACTGTGGTACTTATTGAGGTTCACTGTGAGTGTCTGGTGTCAGTGCTTGAAGCCACTGCAAGTCATCAGAATGGAGGTAACCAGACAAGCTGCATATTTCTGTCTCATTATTGTGGTAAAGGGATGACTATTTATAGCTGCTTTAGCGCAAGTGAAAGTAAACTTGTTTCAACACGGCATTTCTATGTTACTATAAATGAATTCAAAGTCCAACATGTCGTTTAATACATTACATTTGCCACTGCCTATTCTTCTTATAACTGCGTACTCTGACATGTTATGCATTCCTAGTTGCGAGAAGATATTTTGCGACCCAAAGTCCAAACTTTCATCGTCTCGACGCGACACAACAGAAAACAGTGATGTACAAAATGAGACATATGCTTTTATTATCTTCAGTGTTTAGCTGATCATGGACGTGCCCTTGACGTTACCTTTCTTGCTTTAAAAAGAAGAGCGCTTTTGTGCTGGAACTGACTGAGAGTCAGAACATTAAGAGCTAGACAGGCACTGGCTCAGGAACCAGGACATCAGTGGAAACTAGAGCAGTGAATCATAGGTTAAATGTCGCTTTGATTCGATTTGTAGTGTTGCCATTTTTGACTCGATTTAATTTAATAGCACTAATGTTTATGTCTGATTTGTCTCAAACAGCTATATATATATATATATATATTTACAGGTTCTCAAGCTTTAAAAACGAACCAACTTTTGTTACTGATTATTTAAATGACAACGCGTTAGAGTTCTCGGATTACGTTTTTTATGAAACGAGTAATCTAACGCATTACGTCTGCCATTCAAGTATTCAGTTACTTAGTTACTTTTTCAAAAATGACATCCGTTATTCAGCCAATTTATGTAATCCGTGAGCCAGACGGCAGTCATTCCCATTCCGCTAGTGTGTGTGTGTATGCGTGTGAGGAAGTCATCCTACAATCCCCGCCCCCGATAGCCCGCCCCCTCTTTTTTTATTATTTTTTTTTATTTTTGGATTTTTCCCCGATTTTCTCCCTAATTTAGTCGTGTCCAATTCCTCCCCGTCACTAGGGGGCTCCCACATTAAGGCTACTACTACCACTCAGCCGGGAGGGCCGAAGACTATCACGTGTTTCCTCCGAACCACGTGACGCCAGCCGACCGCATCTTTTCGAACTGCTCGCTCGCGCACCGTTGGAGGCGGCGTAACACACTCGGAGGACAGCGCTATCCGCTCCCTCCGTTGCGCGAGCTCACACACGCCCCTGACTGGCTGTAGAGCCGTGATTAATGTGGGAGCACTAAGTACCTCTCATCCCTCCCCTCTGAGAGAGCTCGGCCAATCAGCTCTCTCTAGACCGCAAAACCGCGTAGATGAGATTATTAGTAGTATTAGTAGTGAACAGATTATGGGCCAAACTTCGCTGCGTGATGATGGTAGAATAATTATAAAGGTCTTGACTAAAACAACATACATGAGGAAGCACAAAGGAGTTTTCATTTTCTGCAGTGGAAAAGTACTTGAACTAGTTACTTTTATCAGAAAGTAACGCTGTAAAGTAACTGATTACTTTTTGAGGGCAATCATTTTGTAATGTAATTAGTTACTTTAAAAGTAACATCCCTCATCACTGCTGTCCATAAACTCAAAAGAAGAACAAGCGATACTCTTGCAAAACGTGAGTATTTGCAGAACATGAAAGTGGTTTGTATTTTAGACCATTTAATTTTCCCTTAAATACAAGTGCTGTACCACAATTACCGTAAAGGTGGGCAATGCCCTGGTCACTGAACCCAACCCTCGATTCCTGTTTGAAAAACCTCTTTGTCCCCGCTCTTGGTGATCTCCCTCCGTGCTACTGCATGTTTACAGAGATGGCGCCATTACCAGGAGCAATGTGCACAGATGGATAAAGAGGTTTAAAGTTGGAAACCATCGACTGCGACAAAGAGTCGAGAACTGGGTTCACCGATGATGCATCGCTTGTAATGGAGAACATGTTGAGTAGTGGCTTCGGAGAGCGGAACGGTTTACTCTATCAACAGGTGCAATTTGAACGATCTACAGTATGACATCAGCTAATGAAAGTTACGCCCACTTGAACGATCAGATTCAACAAAAACAACTGTGAGACTAAAAGCATGAGGACTCACGAGATGGCCTCTATCATGTCCACTCCCATCTCTACACAGCAGTGCGCGTGGTCTGCTCTCGGCTCCGGCAAGCCAGACACACAGTAGTAGCAATCGCCCAGGATTTTTATCCTGAGACAGTGGTTCTCCTGCCAAAACAAACACACACAAACATTTGATTTACTATCCATGAGGACCTTCCACTCACATGCTTAGTAACATGGTTACTTAATGTTATGCTCCTACACCTAAACCTGAACCTATCCGTGACCTCGGTAACCAAAATGGAAAAGTCCACAAGGTCAAAACTGCCAGCTAGTCCTACTGTATGCCTGAAAGTACATTCGGTTCCCACATGAACTGCCCTCTCTCTCTCTCTCTCACACACACACACCTTATGCAAAATATATGAAAATAAGCCATATTTACAATATATAGTGTTACAATCACTAAATCTAGGTCACTCTCCGGCTCCCTGTGACAAACTGTTTTGCTCGTCAGGCCTTCTCAAATATGTCCGTCGTGTACAGACCTGTTTGTTTATCTTTTCACAAGTACTTTATGCACACTGATAAGGTGATACACTGTAATCAAACTGGCTCAACTTTCACATAAGGTTTTTTTTTTTAATCTTGTGCCAGACAAACAAGTCCATGAAAAAAAAAAACAATTTTTTTTCTTCTTCTTAAACTCGAATCACATTCGAGTTTAAAACAACATTTACCAAGATCTCTCTGCTGTAATAAAATCTCTAATCATTAGATCTATTGCTGTTTTTGGGTGAAATATTACTCATTCCATCTATAATAATAATAATAATAAATAAATAAATAAATAAATAAATCAGCAGAAGCTCTCATTTTATTATTGATTCGGTCTCAGATTGAAAGCACACAGCGGCCATGTCGTAGTTTTAATTGCTGCCGGTGGAATAACCAGCAATCCAAAACCCGAGGAAAACGTACACTGAGGAGAAATCAGGAATGTGTAATAATCGAAGATTTAATCAAGTAATCCCTTAAGTTGGCCGACGTTAAGGGTTGAAGCCAAAGGCTTGTGGCTGTAATAAGGGATCGATGGAGTTTGCTTACCCAGGCTAATTTGTCAAAACGAGCAAACAGTTCATTAAGTGTCATCACCAGCTCCTGCGCTGTGCACTGAGACGCCAAACTTGTGAAGCCTTCGATGTCTGCGAAGAGGATGCTGCAAAAAAAACAAAAAAAAAAACAAGGACAAACAGAAAGGAGGTCAACGTCTGGTGGTTGTGATTGTGATGGTGAGTCTGTGATTGTGATGGACGGCGCTCGAGAATCGTCATTTCACCTGGATTAAAGATGGGTCACGATCAATGAGGCAGGTCGGAGAAACGGAAGCAGCCTGGCCTACTTAAGGAGCTCATAACCGCAGAGGATTGCTCTCATCAACAACCATTTGAAGGCGACAGGATGAGAGGAGCACCGAAAGGCAACAGATGGCGCTGTTGGCTTCGGCAAAGCCTGCCGCCGGGAACGTTTTTGAACCATTTGCCACAGCCGTTTCCCCACCCTTGAAAGAAAATTGGGCAATTTCATGCACTGAACTCTTCCTGAGCAAATGCGACACAGATGCGTCGAGCTGGAGTGAGTTATGTGGGATCACTCGGGCTCGAGCTGCTGGACCTGAAAGCCGCGCTGTGCTTCGGGGTTTGTGACAAACTCACGGCACACTGCTCACTTCACCTCGCTCGGTAATTAGGCGTTTTACTACACAGCAGCTTGAGCTCTGCGTGGCAAGAGATACTGGAGGAGAGGAAGGAGGTTTTTAATGTTTCGTTGGGCTGGAAATGAGAATGTAGTTTCCATGCTTCATGCGAGGGAGCTCTTTAGTCTTTTGGCCTTTTTTGCTTTCATCATGTATCTCAGCACAGCTTATTACTATCATCGTTATTTTTTTAACTAGACGCTAGGGTTGCGTTTAAGGGCATACTCCTTCACTAGCCTGCGAAGTTCTTGACTGTCTTCTGAGTTATCGACATCTCCTACCGTTTCACTTTTTAGATTGTTTACAGCTTGGACTTTGTATCCTGCTATCACAACATCACCGTGGCTAAAGTGTACACTGTGCTGGAGTCATACAGTGCTGTGCAAAAGTCTTGAACCACTCCTCACCGCATCATATTCTGCTTCCAAAGAGCCGGACTTTCTTGTATTTTTTATGTAGTCTTGAGGAACAGTTCTCCAGGCTTTCGCTACGTTTTTGCTCTCATTTTCATTCGAGTCTCTGTTTCTGACCAGTTAAGGAGGAATGTTTTTTGTTTGCTACGCCACACAGGGACCAATGAATAATGCATGCATATAACCTAAGGCATAACCCAGAGAGAAACAGGTGCAGGTGATGACAGATGATCAGGCCGGTGATTAGTACAGTATACCGGTGATGCTGAACGCTGAGTGGTTGGAACAGACGAGAGGGGAAATGAGGTCGCTGCTGAGCTTCTCACATAACCAGTTTGTAAATTCTTTTGGCACTTTGAGCCCTAAAAGATGTCCTCTCGTTCTGAATTTGACTTTTTATCATTTCATTTAATGTAATATGAAAAAATGAGGGTTGGCCCATACTTTTTCCTCATCTTATTGTAGCCTCAAAGCACCCAATAGTGATATGTACTGTTTTCCCCCACCCACAAGCTTCAGAAACACTTCAATCTGCCTTCCTGTCCTCACTTCTGCACATGTGCATGTGGGTAAGTAAACTTTTCTTGCGTTTGAAAATGTTAAGTCACAAGTAAAGGTCATACTCTGGGAAACATCTGTAACTGGTCATTTGCGGTGTCAATCAAGCGAGCTTTTCTTTTTAAAGCTGGCAGTCCTCGGCCGCGTCTAGTAATGAAAGGTATCAGGTTCTATATCAGCAGTACTGCTGTTTTCTTTTGATAAATGTTCGAGCACTTGCATGACTAGTTCTTTCTCTGTGATATCTGAAAGAATGTGTGTTTTTTTTCCTTATCCATAAACGCCTTACGTTTCATGCAGCCTCTCCTTGCTTCGCTGTCGCGTTAGCATCCCATGGGGCTAATATTCTCCCAGGTTAAATCAACGGTCAAACTAGGGATAGGAGGACTTTGATCTATGACCCACCCTTAAGCTTAAAGAGCATCTCCAACCGAGTTTAGGAATGACAACATCGGTGTCAGTGCAAAGGAATGCGATCTTGGCCAAGGCGAAAATAAAATAAAATTCCATTCTATGGTGTCAAACGTTAAAAGAATTCATTGCGTTCTGGACAGCACACATTAACTCTTACTATTTTAAGCGATTCTAAGAAATCAAACAAATCCTCAGCTGGCAAAACTTTCAAATTCACCGTAATCTAATGCTTTAAAAAATCCTTCAGAATCGTCTCTCGCTATATTACACGAGAAGGCAGAATTTGATTAGCCACAGCCGTCTGTCACCTATTTTCCTCCAAGATCATGACTGGTTAGCTGTACCGGTGCCGGCAGTTTATTACCATGTACGCTACATACAGTGTATCCTTTATATTTGACTTTATCGCACAATCAAATGAGAAAGTTGGTGTTACTGTAGGAATGATTAACATGTTTACCTGACATTGTCGTGTTTCTGTATGTAGATCTTGTGGAACATCATATCTTCCTTCTTGGCGTTGATATTTTCCTTCATCTCCATGGCAACATGTCGGGGCAGCACCGAAAGCAGAAGGCGCTCCTGGGAATATGTGTGTGCATGTGAAGGAACCACAGTGAGTCTGTGCATATGGGACCATTTGGGTGAGTGGTAATTGTTATGATAGGCTGTGAGCTCGTTCTAAGGATTTCATTTATATGTGACAAAAAAAAAAAAAAAAAAAACATCTGGAAGACGTGCCGGTAAGGCGCTAGAGGGCACTGCAGCTAACATCAGCTTCAGGCATAAAAACCCCATACATTTTGGCAGAACACTAAGCAAATCTTTGTTCAATTGTTTGACAGCAAAATGAGATGACGATTATTAGTTTTTTTGCGGTTTTGAAAAAAAAAATTTTTTTCCTTTTTTTTCTTTTTCAAAACTGATGTTGCATGTTTTGTGTGTCACATGTGTGATAAAAATAACAATTTATTTTAGTTTTCTCAATGTAACCTTTGTGTGATTTTACAAAATGCTACAAATCCACTTCCTACAGTTTTGTCAGAATAGATACATCAGTTGTGTTCATTTAAGTATGCAATTTATTATCAATAATATGGTAGTTGAGTTCTAATTAAAAATATAGCAAGCTCATGCTTTTATTGTGTTTTTGAGTGCGTCAGTCATGCTGGCAGCAAATAGCACCAATTAGAAAAGTTTAAAGATTTGTCACATATGAAACCTTTTAAATACAAACCATTAAAAACTACTGTATATCAAAGGTTCTTTTACAATGCATCACCAGTCTTCTCTATCGCTTTCAGTTTCACTTCTGGAGTTGACAACAGTTCCATGGTACATCACAGAACAGGCATGCGCCGTATTATGTCCGTTTGTGCAGCGTCTGACTGCATATACAGTACATCAGTGGTCCCCTAAGGTTATAACAGAGTTCAAAAATCCCAACAGAGAACAGAATGGAGCAAACAGAACCAGATGTCTGTGAACGCCACAACTTCCTGCTCGCAGTTCATGTATCTCAGGTCTTTAAAGCGCTTGTGTGGTCGTAGTTTAGTAATAGCAGGAGCAAGAGAAAAAGAAAGAATTTGGATGTAAAACTTTTTGGATGTAAAACAGAAAGGTACACTAGAGTATCCCACATAGCTTTGGTATGTTACAAATAACAAAAATATATCATAGCTTACTCACTCACTCACTCATTGACTATACCGCTTTAGCCTGTTTTCAGGGTCACGGTCACGGTCTGGAGCCTATCCCAGGAGACTTAGGGCATGAGGAAGGGTACAACCTAGACAGGGTGCCAATCCATTGCAGGGCACACATACACACACTCACACACTATAGGCAATTTGGGAACACCAATTAGCCTAATCCAAAATGTCTTTGGATTGTGAGAGGAAACGAGAAGGAACCCCACCAAGCACGAGGAGAACATGCAAACTCCATGCACACGGAGACGGGAATCGAACCCGGACCCTGGAGGTGCAAGGCGACAGCGCTAACCACTACACCACCGTGCCGCTTATATTACAGCTGTAGTTCATTAATGCTGGGGGTAGCTTTCCTTTTTCATAGCTTCAACATTCTCCACAAAATCCACCAAGCACATTTAAATCATTCGAAGTTCTGCCCAGCAGGTAGATTTCACATCACTGATCACGTGACGCAAAGAAGAGATGCGACTGGCTTTCATTAATCTAACCGATACGATATTATCACGAAACCTAGATTTCATTACAATTAGAAACTAAATTCGCCAATAATTTGCTTGTATCACATGGGATGCTGCCTGCCAAGGTGTGAATAGTCTAGAGTCTGCCACCTGCAGGATTATAGAGGAATGGCAACATGTTATGTAATACATCAGGGTTTGCAAAAAACATGGAAATGCTATATCTAATTCCGCTTTAGCCAGCAATGGCATTTATAACGTTTTGCTGTCAAATTGTTCCTTTCATTTAATATCTTTTAAATTCAGTATTATTATTATTATTAGTAGTAGTAGTAATAGTAGTAATCGGCTCCATATAACTATGTTAAAAATGGTCTTCTCTTGTGGACAGTCGTAAAAGTCTCTAGAAAGTCTGCACAGCAAGCGAATATATTATGGATTACGTGATTTGTGCCTCTTTGTTTATATATTATATATAATCTCAAAGGCACGAATCACTTGAGTCTTGAATTGCCTCAACCACCGCTGTGGCAGAGGGTTTTCTTGAAAATTGCTGGTTTATAGCCTATAAATAATATGTTATCTACCCTGTAGGCAGTGTTAAGTTTGTTTTTAATTCTGAATCTGCTTCTTATGAAGGTGGTCTGTGTATTTGCACCTACTATCCCAAAGCACCCTCTATAAAATATTCCTGGCGCCGCCGCCGCTGGAGGCACTGATTACTGAAATTAGCAATTAGCCTTTCTGCGGTATGCCAGCACGAGAACACAGGGAAAGGGTTTTTTTTTTTTTTTTTAAGGGGAGAAAAAAAAAACTACGCGTTTTGAAACAATGTGGAAAAAGCACGTAGATCTCGGATCAAGCGTGCTTCCGAGTCAATGTGTGTTACATTTACTCAGACATGTTTTTTTTCCAAATGTATACTCCGAGATTTGTGTAACTCTTGATGTCATTTATTTCAACCTTATGTTGTTTATTCTTTCGATTTGTCACCTTATACACCTTATTTGTCACTGTATCTTGAGGGAGGTAGACATGCGGGACAACATGTGGCATTATCAATGCAGGCAAAACATACTGCTCTGACCTTTTGGGCCATCCGTAGGCCGTTCGTTTATCGTAGACTTTTATGATGTTTTCATCACTACAGTGATAAAATACAATAAATAATGTCTATATGTCTATATATATGTTTTTATATGAGTGTGTGTGTGTGTATTCTGTATATACTGTACCTGCTGCTGGTTCTCTCTCTGCAGGTGGATTCGGGCCTGAATGTAACCTCTGGTCTCTTTGAAGGCTTGTCTCTGAGACACCTCAGCTGGGTAGTGCGTGCAGATCCCAATGATGTTGGTGCAAAGGAAAATGAGTCCATTTGCACATAACTGTAGAGCGAGAGAGAGAGAGAGAGACAGAGTGAGAGAGGCGTAATTTGAATCTAGGGTCCTACTTTGGCATCTCATGTTAACACTGTGTTTGTGTGTACCCGGTGGAGTCGTAAAAAGTAGGCTTTTCACAATTATTACATAATGGTTTAATAAGAATTCCCCCAAACACACCCCCCCCCCCCCCGCCCCCCCCCCCCAAAATAAATAAATAAATAAATAAATAAATAAATAAAAGTTTCCGTCCATGTACTCGGTGAACATTAAGTAAATTCTAAGGTTGTTTATTTATTCAAGCATCTTCAGTAAGTGCCTTGTCCTGGTCAGGGTTGGTGGAAATACACTCTAAATGAGACACCAGTCCATCACACACACATACAGTATACACATATACACAAACACACACACTTTTGTTCAATTCTGAGGGCAATTTACTAAAGACAATCCGTGTAAATACATGTGGATTGGGGGGGGGGGGTAACCTGAGAAACCAGAGAAAAGCCCATAAAGACATGTCATGTGAAACGCCACACAGACAGTAACCTGAGCTCAGGATTAAGCCAGCAGGGACTAATCTGTCACATCAGTTGTTTATTCAAATCTCTGCGTATTTTACTTATTATCATAGTGAACTACGTTTCATTCATATAACTTTAATAAGTTACAGCTTAGTCATTCTGACTAAAACGTTTTGCAGATGCAATCCATTAAGTTCAATCCATTAGTACGGAATAGTACTGTACATTAATAATTTACACAGAGTAAAATAGAATATGTTTATTTTCGTCTACAAATATAGTGAACGTTAGTTTGTAACTCCGAAAAGATACAACTAAAAGATACAAATAAAAATGTAAAAGAAAAAAGAAGTGGCGTTCAAGTCAAACCGGGACTGATTACCACCTTTATGAGAGTGAACACTCCCTTATCCCAGTCTTTCAGTTTTCTCAGTACAGCCGTGATTGGATTGGTGGAGATCTGCTTTAAAGCGTCTGAAGCGCCGGCCTCTCAGGAACTCCTTTAAATTGTCCAAACATGTGGAAATGACAATTAAAGGACAATTAAAGAAAACCTTCTACCAAGCACGACTGAAACACTGGGGTGGGATAAGGGAGTGTTCACTCTCATAAAGGTGCTTCATAAAGGCATAATCAGTCCCGGTTTGACTTGAATGCTACTTTTTTTTTTTATTACATTTTTATTTGTATCTTTTAGGACTTTACTACTAGGCGTTACAAACTAATGTCAAGGTCAAGACTATACAAGAAAGTGGCAATAACTCCCAGTTAAATTCCTGTAACATGCCAGTGGTTTTTCGTGAATAATTGTGTGTACAGTTCTCACAGAAAGATGCATGTCTTCTGTAAGAGTCTTATCGCCATACTATGTTTGAAGTCCATCAGTCAATCAGTTTTTAGGCTTCATTCACGAGCAATTTCATCACAAGTCCCGGTTTGACTTGAACGGCCCTCGTACTACTTTATTATTTAGCTTGTCCGCCATATTTCGTAAATTACATGTAAATGTACTTATGAATTCAGAACTGAATGTACGCTTTCTTATACTATGGTTATTCTAATATCATACTGTAAGAGGGACATAATGTTAATTGGAAGTAAACATCAACAATTATAAAATTAAAAAAAAAAAAAGTCTCCTGGACAGAGAGCTGTGAATGGACAAAGCCAAACAGAAAAACAGAAAAAAAAAAAAAAACTTGTTACACTGGTCCTGTCACCCGGATCAACATTTTCTGATGCTTATCAGCAACAGGAGCCTCTGTAAACAGGAGAAGGCAGAGACTGTAAGGGACGTGAGCGCTATGAGCGCCGACTAACGCAGGGAACAAACTCGGTCCGTCATAGCCGCTAGAAAACACTGCTACTGCACAATAACGTAGGGGCGGATTTGCCTTTAGGTCATCCAGCTGAGAATTCGCTTTGAAATGCACTAAGCTACATGAAGCATGGGTAAACATCCATCACACTCATTTACACCGAGCATACACAATGTTTTATTTATATTCCAAGGGTTTTGTTTAGGGAAAGGGGGAAAAAAAAGGTAAAAGGGCTAAGAAGGACAAGGTGTTTTCAATTAGGTGTTGAAGGAGGAGAACAGTCCCAGTGAATTATGGAATCTTGTTCTACGCGAGGTCAGCGAGGTCAATCTGCGCCTACAGACCAGACCATTAACCAGTCCTACAGGACCCGAGTATGTAAGAAAGCTCAAGTTATGAGATACATGCAGGACTTCTTTAACTTTTAAGTATTTAAAAAAAAAAACTTTATACAGATTTTTATTATTATTATAATCCAATAATTTAAATATTGGGCACATTAATAAAAAGGTTAACCATAATAGAAATAGAAACATTTTCCAAACACTCCAATTAGACACTTAGGAGCAACAATTATTAGTATTAAATGTCCACTCACTTTACGGTTTTTGGTTTTTGCACTGGAGCTACGAGAGCTCGCTCAAACTCTTTTGCATAAACACAAGGCACTTTAATCTTACATATTACTGTTATTTTATTAAATTAGGTAGCAAAAAAGTATTTCATTACAAGCTCACCAAAAGTTAAAAGATATACAAGCGGTGTTCATGTCAAACCGGGACCTTTGATTGTTCAGAACGTCAGAGTTAAAAACTCCCTTTATTTCTCTATATAATCCCCTGCCACACTAAAGCACTCATCCCAGTGTTTCACTAAACCTGCGATACCATCAAGGCAGACCGTTTCCTCAGTACGCCAGAGCCAGGATAGAACTGTCTGTTTCACGTCTGAATCACTGGCCTCCCGGGAACTCCAAACATGTGGAAATGGCTTGGCGTGTGGTAAAGACTGTACAGTTTCTTTAACGTGCAATTGGTGTTTGTACAGTTAACACAGACAGACGAGTGTTTTCCAAAAAACAATAAAATAAAAGGCAAATCATCGGTTGATTTCAAAGGCGTTCCACTTGCCAAATGTTCATGGGAATGGACATTCCAATGTTTTCCTGCGTCTATGAGTCTCATCACCGTACTGTGCTTGAGGTCTTCTGTAAATGTCAATTGGTTTTACTCCTGAGAATTTTCATCACCAGTACCGGTTTGACTTGAACGCCTCATCGAGTCATCATTCCCATGACTTCTAGCTAATTCTCAATCTTTCTACAACTCCTGGCAAACATTGCGCAATCATCATGCTTACATGTGGTTCACACAGTTTTGTGTAACCTACCTCAAATTAGTTAAATAAAATTATTATTATGATCAATTAAGGGAATTTTTTTGTTGTTGTAATTTTTAGGGAAAAAATATCAACAACAACAACAACAAGAAGCATTAAAAATTATGAAAAAAAAAAAAAATTAACAATGAATACTTTGTTGCTCTTGCTTGGATAGAATCCTGAGGCTCGGACTTCGCTAATAAAAAAATAACTATATTTTTTCAACTTGCTTGTTCCAGCTTTCTTGATTAGCGGTTGACAGAACAGCTCTGCAAGATGCAGCCACGTCACGGGCCGACTGTTTTAATTTCCACCATAAATTTGACTCGGCTTGTTTGCTTGCCATAAGCTGATATGTCTTTCCTGAAGAAAAGTTTTTCCTCCGTGGAAAGATGCATTAACATCCTAAAAAGTGAATTCATCATCCACAAACCTATTTTTTTAGCTACAGAATTAGAAAAGTAGCCAAAATATCAACTTATTCCAGGTAATGACAGGAAGCTCTCCGGCTCCTGACCCTGACACACAACCTGAAAATCATAAATGAGTGCAGAGTTTGCTTTTTTTCTTCGGACAAACGTTTCAAAAGCATTTTCTTGGCCAATATTCAGATCTGTGATTTATCACTGAATATCACCTTCAATCCAAACAACTGTAAATGTGTTTTATTCTCTTTAGGTTTCAGGGCTGGATTTCGTTTGACTTTTCTTAATGCACGTCTCATTTCATTCAGGCGATTTCTTACAGTGCGGTCACCAAAAAATAAAAATACATAAAAATAAATGAAAAAAATAATAAAATCACACTTTCTGTCAATTTGTTTTCTTGAATGAGTTTCGTGATTTTTGTCCCCCATTGTTTCGGATGAGAGCTCTCTTGTTCGGGCCATGCTTCCTTTTAATTGGAATAGTTCAACAGCTCATTAATGACTTTAATCGCTTTCTTTAAACTGCAGACTAATTTACATTTTGAAACTTGGGCTGGTATTTGCTTTAGAAATGCAAATTACAAGATGATGCCATCGTTTTTTCTTTAACACTGAGTGATTCCATATTTTTTTCCTCTACTTGATGTGGGAAAATATGGCATTAATTACATATATTTAAGTTTGTGGTATGTTTCACAGAACATATCAGAGTTCAGCTATTAAACAAAAGTCTTTTTTGTGTTACTTGTTTATTTTGTATGGAGTAAAAATGTGTAAAGAGACAGAGAGAGAGACAGAGAGAGAGAGAGAGAGAGAGAGAGAGAGAGAGAGAGGAATGGCAGTTTGATGGTGTTGGGTTTCACATTTACTCTGTAGCCCATTATTATTATTATTATTATTATTATTATTATTATTTAGTATTATTATTATTTTTTATTATTACTATTTATTATTATTATTATTATTATTATTTATGTTTATTGTTACCATTCTTTATGTATTATTTATTATTTATTGTTATTATTATTATTCATAACTAATGCTGCAAATATCAGGCATCAGAAATCTATGGCTGATAACCAAAAATTGTGCAATTTAAAATTTGAAATATTTTTCACATTCTAAAAAGTATATATATACTGGACCGCATAACATTATATATTATAATAACATTATGACTATTTTGACCTCGGAGTTTTATGTTTTACTTTTTTTCTTGGAAATGGGATTGATTTTCTGCAACTGAAGCCCCGATCAGCAATAACATTAAGACCACATAAAATTGCACATTTATTGGCCATGATAGAGAGGCAGCAGAACAGCCAGTGCACCAATGCACAGTCACACCACTGGTTATAATGCGCAGTCACTGAGCAGTTAAACACATAGAGAGAATGTTCAGACGCTAACTGCTTGCTGAAAGTTTTGTCAAGGGCAAGGAGCGATTTGTTACATGAACGTTGTTTTTAATGCCCTTACCTAACTAATCAGCTTGCTGAACCTTTATTACAATAAGGTATTTACCACTTTTTGGCCCAATCTGTTCAGTTTTTGGCCAACCAAAACACGGGACTGAGGAAGTCTGTGCAGTACACTGAAGCGTTCACGTGTCTGCTGCAATAGTTGATGAATTTATTTTTATTTGTCCTTTATTCGTCCTTGTCCGGCCCTATAGTACCCTGCTGCTTGTATAATTAATTCATGCGCATGTACAGACAAACAAAAGCTGGCCTTTGTTGGATTTGTTGTAACGCATGAAGAAAGGACAATGGCAGCCTGCATTAATGCGATCTATTCTGCATTCGTGTAACCGGCACTGCCCGTGTTCTCTCTCTGACCCTGCAGTGTGGGAAGAAAATATTTCCTCTGACTGCAGAACAAACCATTTCCTAAGAAGATTGCATTGTCAATATAATTTAAGAGCAGTGAGAGTGAGGAGCAAAAGCATTCACAAGATTAACTGTCTGGCACCAGCAGCAGAGAAGGCCTCCCTCATACCACATCTGTCCGTCATCAGTCAGGCACCATATTAACCGCTTGAGCCGTGTCTCGTGGTAGCCAAGTCAAGCAAATGCTCTTATGCTCCTATATTGTAAATGGACATTTTTCTTGTAATCTTGTGAGACAAAAACAAGCCGAGTTAGTGCCTGGATGTACTATTACAAAGCGTCCCAGGGAGAACTGAAAACCTTCAGGGTATTTGTGGATCAAAAGCGTGAATATCAAGAACGTTAAAGCAAAACAAAAAACAAAAAAAAAACTGAGCGAGTTACACCAGCGGGACGTTATCGTTAAATTCTATCATAGCCTGGTTTAAACGTTAATGGCTACTGTGCTTAGATTTACAAGGTACTAAAAATTAATTGGCAAAAAAAAGTTTCAACATATCCTCGTCTTACAGTAGAAACCAAACTCGCTCCTACCCCAGTGTGTCATAAACAAAACTACAGTAATCTAATAATGAGAAGAAAAAAATAGTCCAAACACCAAAATTTTATTTTAAACGTTTAGCCATCAGTGTATTAGTGCATTGAGCTGACATTTATCGGACTCAAATGGAGGCGATTCATTTGATAGTAAAATGCTATGAAATTTCTCACTTCAGCAACCAAGTCACCACTTTATTTGAAATCTTTTAGTTATTTATTTATTTATTTCACTCATTTATTTACAGTCGAAATAGAACTTGACACACCTTTATCGTAATCAGCATTTCCATGAATCAGTGACTCTACAGTATTTGTGATCTACCCTAGCTGTGATCTGTGGTCTGACCATGCAATACTGGAAGAAAAATCCACATTCAAAGCCAGTCATGGAAGCACTTTGAGGAAGAAAACGTTACTTTCTCAAACTTTTTGTCATATTAAACAATACTTTGTCTCATTATTGATTGCTTCTAAGTTTTTTCTGCATCGGCTTTCGAACCGTCCGTGTTATTCTGTTCATGTTTACTAGGGCTGTTGCGAGCTGCATGTCCAACTAGCCTCTGACACAAGGCTGAATCCCAAATCCTTCTCTAGCTCCTGAACAAGGGCACTACTTGGTGTGTGGAACAAAGGATTGTAGACCAATTTTCCATTTGATAAGGATGGGTCGCTTGACACCCAGTTTCGCCACACGTCTCGAGTTTTCCAGTGCTCCGGAGCATTGTTTGTCACGTGACCGGTGGAAATGAAGCTTCGTTAGATCACTGACATGTCACGCAGGGCTCGAACACAGAGCGCGTCTATTGCGCTGTCCATTTATTCCAATGTTATGATTACAGTATATCCATAATTGTCATGCCTATATGTTTTTGACGTGGCGTATTATTGTTAAACAATTATAATAAAAACAATGATGTTTGAATGTCTGTTGTATGAATGTAAATTACAACACTTTGCGGTCTCTACCACTGTTCCCAAAAAGAATGAAAGTCCTTCCTCGACTACAAACTTGTTTGCTGCTTGTAAACGCCGTCCTTGTGAACGGCGTCTTATTAAATATACAAACAAAACATGTCAACGGCACAGCTGCTGTAGGGTTTTTTTTTTTTTTGACCACCAGATGGCGAAGTAGAGCACTGTGTCAGAAAGCTTCGAAGCATCAACGCAGTTTGTTGTAAAAGCGTCGCTGCTTCGGAAGCTTCGTTCGGCACATCCCTACCATTTGATGCTATCGCTCCCCCACTGGCCAGCGTTCACATTGTTTTTGTGCACTGCTATTTACACACTCCAATGCAGCAGGTGGCAGTATGCACCTACGTGGTTTGTGAGCCGCCATTAAACACAAGAGAAGAAGAGAACAAACAAGTACATTTTCATGCCATGTCTATTATTATTGATATTTCAGGGAAAATTCAAGTTCCTACTTCCTACTTTAGCAGCTACGGACGCAGTGTCGTAGGTCAGAGACTAAGATCGGCGCATGCTGTCCACACGGAGATTTTTGGAGGAGACCGACGGCACTGATCTAAATAGTGATCTACTTCCATCCACATGTACGATTGCTTCTATATTTAATTCAATCCGCACCCGAGTACACCGTACCGTTCCCGAGACCACTGATCACTGATCAAAATGAACCACACTCCGGGGTCAAGTGTTCTCTGAAAGAATCTCGGGGCCCTGATGTGAAAACGCCCTAAAACTACCTTCACCCCTGGGTGTAACCAAACTCATTGCGGACTGTTTACAATCGGCTTTACATCCTGTCTCGCGTTCAGCCGATGCACCTTTGCTTTAACCTGTAGACCATTACATCACGTACAGAGGCCTAAATCGTAGAGCATTTTAGTGCTTCGCTCCAGTGTCTCACGGTGGAGCATAATTACAGTATATGCACCAATTCCAAGAAGATTTGTGGGAAGAAATCTACCTTAAAAAAAAAGAAAAGAAAAGTGAAACGTCTTTGAATTAAGTAGTAACATTGACCTCCATCTGCTCATCCTCTTTGCTTTTTCTCCTACACCTAGGATTTTTTTATTTTATTTTGAAAAGAAAAGAAAAAAAAGAAAAGAAGGAGTGCAGCCCCTACTCCAAGCCTGTGCCTTATTTCCATTTTCCTCTGCAGTGCCATTCATTATTCAGCATGTCAGTGTCCAAGCCGCTGGAATTAGCACTTCATACAAACTTCAAACCCAGCACAACACGCCCGCTGAGACCCTGGCAGAAAAGAAGGGAATCGGTTTCACTCGCGCACACACACACACATATACACACACACACACACACACACGTTTATCTTACTAACCTTGCGAGCGACTTCCTCTGACCTTCTAGCCTAGCCTCTGTAACCAAGACAGAACATTCTGCCTTCTTTATTTTACCTTTAAGTAAACGCATATTTAAATACTAAAACACATTTTCATATTTCCCCATAAAATCAAACCTGTCAACACACACACACACACACACACACACACACACACACACACACTACAAAGCACAGCAGCAGGGTGGGGTCAGGGTGTCTGTAGATTAGTGTGGAGGAAAACCACTAAAGACGGTTCAATTCGAAACCACTAAAGACAGTTCGTGAAAGTTTGTCACTGCTGTTAGTACCTCGTGCTTCCTGTTCTATACGCTCTACAGGGAGGAAAAACGAAACCCATACTACACCCGAGACTGATATCACTAACCACACCAGAGAGACCTACATTCTTTCTACATTGTCCATGTGTCTTCCAGGTGTCTCCATGTTATAAATCTCAGTGAAATTAAATCCATGACGAGGTTAAACTGGCTCTTAATAACTACAAACCAAGACGATAAAGCTAAAATAAAACACTAAAATACAGACAACAGCCAAAGACACACATTCTGCCATTAAATAGGGGATTTCTTTTTCTCTCTCCCTGTGGTGTTACTGAATGATTTGGTGTTTTTGTCGTTTTCTGCACGAGGGTGACGAGAGTTCGTTAAAGGTCGCTTTCAGTTTGAGTACGTCATGCCGACTAAAATCTGAAGATCTACAGGAAACATGGTTTATCAGTGTGATGACGATGAAGTGTCACAGCACAATGGCTTGGAGAAGCAGACATACATCACGTAACGTGAAGGGTTTGCGCTATTCATTTTTTTTTTTTTTTTTGTATCCTCCCACGGCATCTCTAGTTGTCAAATTCAACAGATGATAAACGTTGTAGCAGAATGGGGGAAAAAAAAACTCATATGTGGAAGAAAAACAAAACCTGCATTCCAAGACCTAACCAGTAGTGACGATTGGTTTTTAGAGCTGCCGAGAAAACTAAACTAATTTGCCTGGAGACTTACAGTAGTCATCCATTATTTTCACCTCATAAAGAGTTATCAAACTTAAGAGAATTCAAAAGAGAGATACAACACATATCCAACCAGAAGCAGGCTGGCCTTTTTTTTTTTTTGGTTTTGTTTGTCCAGACACATTTATTTATTTATTTATTCATTCATTCAATTGCACTCGCATGAGAGCGTTTTAAAAAATGTATACCGTTAAATTTTGGAATAAACAAAATTTTTTACGTTTTATCATAAAGTGCACATAATGAAGGCGTGAGACCGCGTTTAGAGTTATATTTAGAGTCACGACCATAAGTGCGTATTAAAAAATGTACAGCGCCATCTGTTGAATTTTGTTGAACTAATGATTTTTCCTGGGTCAGTTTTAAAATGATATAAGGGCGTTTTCCATTTAAGGTTTACGTGATGCGTGCACGAACAAACAGACAAACAGAAAGACAAACATTCCAAAAAATATCTTCGTGTTCTATTACTCATCTTATGCCTCCAAATCTTTTTTTCTTCTTCAATGTACATACACTTTACAGTTTAACTTTATTGATTTATTTCTTAGATTTTTCAGATTTTTCCTAATTTAGGTGTATCCAATCCTCACCCGTCATTAGAGTGCTGTCTCAGCTACCAACCAGAGATGAAGAAGACCATCCATCACATGTTTCCTTTAAGACACGTGGCGCCAGCTATTGGCTACTTTTCAAACTGTTTGCTCACATCTGTTGTGACCTCACAGATGCCCATGATTGATGTGAGAGTGCTAGGGCGCCGCCACAGGTGGGTAGTAACGAGTAACATTTTCTCCGTTACATTTACTTAAGTAACTATATAAAAAAAAAAAAAACTTCTATGAGTAGTTTTACTTCACCCTATTTTTTACTTTTACTTGAGTAGATTTGTGGAGAAGAAACGCTACTCTTACTCCGCTACATTCAGCTACACTCGATTCGCTACTTTCCGTACCATTTATTCGACACTTTAGATATCCTTTGTGTTTGCCAGAGAAATGCAGCTGGTGGATCTATCACGTGACTGTGTTTCACCAATCAGATGTAGCAACAATAATCACATGACTCCGTTTGACCAATCAGCAGCAATAACAAAAACATGACCACACAGAAGGGGGAGGGTGGGGGAGGGGCTTGTCTTCAGCAGTGGTAGACGTGAAGCAAACGTCACGGTTAGTTTAGCTGCTTTATTAGGGCCCAAGCACTGAGTGCGCAGGGCCCTATTGTTTTCGTTAGGATTATTATTTTTAGGGCCCAAGCACTGTAGTGCGCAGGGCCCTCTTGTTTTTCTACGGATTATTTATTTATTTATTTTTTTTTTTTATTATTTTTCTTTCAATCATCCGGGTACTTTTGGCCCTCTTAACATACTCAAAAACTCACCAAAATTTGCACACAGATTGGAATCTGCGGCCAACAGGTCCTCAGTGGGGCTCGGCCCGGGGCGTCGCACACGCCCCGCACAGCGCCCCCTACAGAGTCTTGCCTTATAGCTCAGACACACTTGCACGTATACTTATAAAACTCGGTGTACATTTAGATCTCATCAAACTGAACAAGTTTCGCGCTGCATGTCATCAGGTCTAATCAACAGGAAGTGAGTTATTTTGAGTTGTTTGCAAAACGCACCCAATGGAATGTGATAAACTCCTCCTAGGAAATTTTTCCAATTCGCACCAAACCAGCTAAATATGATCTAAACAAGTTGCTGATGCAAAATTGCAGAGATCTTTTTGATACCTCGAACGGTTCGGCCGTGGCGACGCTTTAAAATTATGGCGAATAAAATGAAACAGGAAGTGGCTAATAACTTCTGTGTACATTAAGTTATGCACATGAAACTTTACAGGTATGTTAAGAGTAGGAAGCTGATCACATCATATGACAACCATGAGTCTATGTCATAGCGCCACCAAGTGGCAGCAGGAAGTGTGTCACTTTTGGAAATCAGTAATATTTTGTCCTTTACTTTCACCTGATTTGGTTCAAAATCAGTCAGAATAATGAAAAGACATGGGTCATTTGAAATCATGAAGGATTTTTTTCTAATTTGAATCGTGTTGCTACGGTGACGATTTAACTCAAGAAAAAATCGAAGAAAATTATTCTTCTGATATCTTACGAGTGGAAAGACCTACGGTTCCAAAATTGTATGGGTGTAGACTCTCACTGATTGTGAGGAAGCCCTGAGAGCCTGGAGCCCGGGCGTGCCACAGGGCCTGTACAGCGCCCCCTGGAACTTTGTAAAGTTTAAGCTGCATAACTCATATCCACTTTCACATATATGAATGAGACCCAGTATAAATTTAGATCTCATTGAGGTGAACAACTTGCATACCCCATGTCATGGAATCCGCTGAACAGGAAGTCGGTTATTTTGCGTTGTTTGAAAAACGCACCCATTGGAATGTGATCTACTACTCTTACAGGATTAATAGGTTTTTGACCAAACAGGGTCTAATATAATCTCAAGAGATTGAGGATCTAATATTGTGAAGGGCTGGTTGATATCTTAAACGGGTCGGCCGTGGCGAGCCCTTAAACCTATGGCGAATAACAGGAAACAGGAAGTGGCTAATAACTTCTGTATAAATTGAGTGACGTTCATCAAACCTCAGCAGTAGGTTAAGAGAAGAGTCCTGCTCACAGTGACATGGGTCCCGTGAGTCTCAGTCATAGCGCCACCAACTGGCAGCAGAAAGTGTCTACTTTTAGAAATTAAATTCTTTTGTGACTAATTTTCAGCAAATTGGCTTCAACATCAGGCACAATAATTGGAAGACACGGCTGATGTCACACTGTAAAGGATTTTTTGATACGTTGAATAGTGTTGATATGGCAACATATCATTTGGAGCAAACATAAGATACTTATATCCACCAAGTGGAAAGTCCTAATGTGCCCAAACATTTTATGTAGAAAGAACAACTGCTTCTGAGTAGATTTCTTGAGTTTCATGTTTTTGTGATGCTCACACAGCTCCCAACAATTTTTACAGTATATTTATCAGCCTTGGTCTGAATTTTCTGTACTGACTCCTGCAGTAATAAAATATGTCCAGTAGATGGCAGTAGTAGGCAGGTATTCTGCAGTCAGGTCTTTCCCCTTCTCATTTACTATGGCTTCATGTTTATTATTTAAACATATGCAGAAATCATAAAAAATAAACAATACAAACATTTAAATTGCCCACTGTGCAACATTCAGTCTGGTGGACAAGCGCGGCGATATACACACCAGACCACACATTCTACACATCGGTCATGTACACATCCCGACAAATACACAATATGAACACACTAACTATCCTACATGCACACACACACATCACAAGCACACGTCACTAATGGTACCTGACTAAATAAAAATCAATATATCATGAAAAAGGAAAAAGATCCTTAAACAAGAGGCTCCTGCGCACCTATAGTGTGTGGGTGAGTTTTTAATTGCAAATCAGTTTTGATATCTCAAATGTCTCAGCCGTACTAATGTCTTAAACTTACACAACGAAAAATGATTAATAACACACACATCACTAATGTCAACACACTACATTAAAAAAGAAAAGAAAAGAATGATCCTTAGGAAAACAAGAGGGTCCTGCACATCTATAGCACACATCTCTCACGACACACACACACTCACACACACACACACTCACTCATTATATTCAGTGACACGGACAGTGACATCACATTCAGGAACATCCTTAAACTTACACTGAAAAATTATTAATAACACACATCACTAATGTTCACACACAGACTCACACACCATACACACAAACACACACACACACTCCATATATATATATATATATATATATATATATATATATATATATATATATATATAAATATTTTTTTTTTCTGTAATACAATTTATACATAGACCTTAATTCTATCATACAAGTTTCTATAGATCTGTATATATGTTTATATTGCACTGCTAACTTGCACTTCTGGTTAGATGCTAACTGCATTTCGTTGCCTTGTGACTGCGTGCAATGACAATAAAGTTGAATCTAATCTAATCTAATCTAATATACACAAACACGCACAAACACAAGCACATTTACTCGTCACACACAGACTGACACATCTACATCTCACACACCTCTGTCCCTCACTCTCACACACACTAAACCTCCCACACACACACACACACACACACACACACACACACACACACACACACACACACACACAAATCACATCACATCACATCACATCACTGTCACACACATCTCTCCCTCACTCTCACACACACATCACATCACATCACACATTTTGATCTCTCAAACGGGTCAGCAGTGATAATGTCTTAAACTTACACCGAACAATTATTAATCACACACAAATCACTAATATTTGAACACACCATACACACAAACATGCACAAACACAAGCACACATCACTAATGTTAACACACTAAATAAACACACACAAAGACACAAACACATCTCACACACACGCACACACATGCATGCACAAACACAAACAAATACACTCATACATGACACAAATGAGCACCTACATACACACACACATTATAACATCACAAATTATAACACTCACACACTCACATCTCTGTCTCACGCAGAAACACACACATCCACTAACAAGTCACATGTCTTGGACATACTAACACACACATCACTAATGTTAACACACAGATTCACACACCACACACACACAAACACATTTACTCATCAGAGACAGACTGACACATTAACTAGTCACACACACACACACACACAAATATTTAGGGCCCAAACTGATATTAGCCCAGTATGATGTGTGACGTTCTGTGTGCAAGTTCTGCGGTGCAACCGGGTGCCAATGACTTTTTTGAGGTTTTGACACACTCGAATAACACGCAGGTTGTGCGGTGCGCCCGGGGTGGGGACCGCGCCCGTTGCTTGGGCCCGTCATCGTTGCTTGCAACTTTAATTTTTTTTATTTTTTTTTTTATTATTTTTCTTTCAATCATCCGGGCACTTTCGGGCCTCTTAACATACTCAAAAACTCACCAAAATTTGCACACAGATTGGAATCTGCGGCCAACAGGTCCTCAGTGGGGCTCGGCCCGGGGCGTCGCACACGCCTCGCACAGCGCCCCCTACAGAGTCTTGCCTTATAGCTCAGACACACTTGCACGTATACTTATAAAACTCGGTGAACATTTAGAGCTCATCAAACTGAACAAGTTTCGCGCTGCATGTCATCAGGTCTAATCAACAGGAAGTGAGTTATTTTGAGTTGTTTGCAAAACGCACCCAATGGAATGTGATAAACTCCTCCTAGGAAATTTTTACAATTCGCACCAAACCAGCTAAATATGATCTAAACAAGTTGCCGATGCAAAATTGCAGAGATCTTTTTTGATACCTCGAACGGTTCGGCCGTGGCGACGCTTTAAAATTATGGCGAATAAAATGAAACAGGAAGTGGCTAATAACTTCTGTGTACATTAAGTTATGCACATGAAACTTTACAGGTATGTTAAGAGTAGGAAGCTGATCACATGATATGACAATCATGAGTCTATGTCATAGCGCCACCAAGTGGCAGCAGGAAGTGTGTCACTTTTGGAAATCAGTAATATTTTGTCCTTTACTTTCACCTGATTTGCTTCAAAATCAGTCCGAATAATGAAAAGACATGGGTCATTTGAAATCATGAAGGATTTTTTTCTAATTTGAATCGTGTTGCTATGGTGACGATTTAACTCAAGAAAAAATCGAAGAAAATTATTCTTCTCATATCTTACGATTGGAAAGATCTACGGGTCCCAAATTTTATGGGTGTAGACTCTCACTGATTTTGAGGAAGCCCTGAGAGCCTGGAGCTCGGGCGTGCCACAGGGCCTGTACAGCGCCCCCTGGAACTTTGTAAAGTTTAAGCTGCATAACTCATATCCACTTTCACATATATGAATGAGACCCAGTATAAATTTAGATCTCATTGAGCTGAACAACTTCCATACCCCATGTCATGGAATCCGCTGAACAGGAAGTCGGTTATTTTGCGTTGTTTGAAAAACGCACCCATTGGAATGTGATCTACTACTCTTACAGGATTAATACGTTTTTGACCAAACAGGGTCTAATATAATCTCAAGACATTGAGGATCTAAGATTGTGAAGGGCTGGTTGATATCTTAAACGGGTCGGCCGGGGCGAGCCCTTAAAAATACGGCGAATAACAGGAAACAGGAAGTGGCTAATAACTTCTGTATAAATTGAGTGACATTCATCAAACCTCAGCAGTAGGTTAAGAGAAGAGTCCTGCTCACAGTGACATGGGTCCCGTGAGTGTCAGTCATAGCGCCACCAACTGGCAGCAGAAAGTGTCTACTTTCAGTAATTAAATTCTTTTGTGGCTAATTTTCAGCAAATTGGCTTCAAAATCAGGCACAATAATTGGAAGAAACGGCTAATGTCACACTGTAAAGGACTTTTTGATACGTTGAATAGTGTTGATGTGGCAACATATCATTTGGAGCAAACATAAGATACTTATATCCACCAAGTGGAAAGTCCTAATGTGCCCAAACATTTTATGTAGAAAGAACAACTGCTTCTGAGTAGATTTCTTGAGTTTCATGTTTTTGTGATGCTCACACAGCTCCCAACAATTTTTACAGTATATTTATCAGCCTTGGTCTAAATTTTCTGCACTGACTCCTGCAGTAATAAAATATGTCCAGTAGATGGCAGTAGTAGGCAGGTATTCTGCAGTCAGGTCTTTCCCCTTCTCCTTTACTATGGCTTCATGTTTACAATTTAAATATATGCAGAAATGATAGAAAATAAACAATACAAACATTTAAATTGCCCACTGTACAACATACACATACACACACACACACACACACACACACACACACACACATTATATGTGACATCACATTCAGGAACATCCTTAAACTTACACCGATAAATTATTTATAATACACATCACCAATATTAACACACAGACTCACACACCATACACACACACACACACACACACACACACACACACACACACACACACACACACACACACACACACACACCATATACACAAACTCGCACAAACACAAGCACATTTACTCGTCACACACATACTGACACATCTACATGTCACACACCTCTCTCCCTCACTCACACACACACACACACACACACACACACACACACACACACACACACACACACACACACACACACACACACACATCACATCACATCACATCACTGTCACACACCGCTCTCCCTCACTCTCACACACACATCACACATTTTGATATCTCAAACGGATCAGCCGTGATAATGTCTTAAACTTACACCCAACAATTATTAATAACACACACATCACTAATATTAACACACAGATGCAGACACCATACACACAAACATGCACAAACACAAGCACACATCACTAATGTTAACACACTAAATAAACACACACACAAACACAAAGATATCTCACACACATGCATGCACACACACAAACAAGTACACTCATACATCACACACATGCACACCTACATACACACACATTATAACATCACAAATTGTAACACTCACACACTCACATCTCTGTCTCACACACCCTCACGCAGAAACACACACACCCATTAACAAGTCACATATCTTAAACATACTAACACACAGTACTGTTAACACAGTCTTACACACCACACACACACACTCATTATATTCAGTGACACAGACAGTGACATCACATTCAGGAACATCCTTAAACTTACACCGATAAATTATTTATAACACACATCACCAATATTAACACACAGACTCACACACCATACGCACACACACACACACACACACACACACACCATATACACAAACTCACACAAGCACATTTACTCGTCACACACAGACTGACACATCTACATTTGTCACACCTCTCTCCCTCACTCTCTCACACACACACACACACACACACACACACACACACACACACACACACACACACACACACACCATATACACAAACTCGCACAAACACAAGCACATTTACTCGTCACACACAGACTGACACATCTACATGTCACACACCTCTCTCCCTCACTCTCTCTCTCACACACACACACACACACACACACACACACACACACACACACACACACACACACACATCACATCACATCACTGTCACACACCTCTCTCCCTCACTCTCACACACACATCACACATTTTGATATCTCAAACGGGTCAGCCGTGATAATGTCTTAAACTTACACCCAACAATTATTAATCACACACAAATCACTAATATTTGAACACACCATACACACAAACATACACAAGCACACATCACTAATGTTAACACACTAAATAAACACACACACACACACACACACACACACACACACACACACAAACACATCTCACACACACGCACACACATGCATGCACACACAAACAAATACACTCGTACATCACACAAATGAGCACCTACATACACACACATTATAACATCACAAATTATAACACTCACACACTCACATCTCTGTCTCACACACCCTCACGCAGAAACACACACATCCACTAACAAGTCACATGTCTTAGACATACTAAGACACACATCACTAATGTTAACACACAGACTCACACACCACACACACACAAACACGCAAAAACACATTTACTCATCAGAGACTGACTGACACATTAACTAGTCACACACACACACACACACACACACACACACACACACACACACACACACACAAATATTTAGGGCCCAAACTGATGTTTAGTGCCCAGAATGATGTGTGACGTTCGGTGTGCAAGTTCTGCGGTGCAACCGGGTGCCGATGACTTTTTCGAGGTTTTGACACACTCGAATAACACGCAGGTTGTGCGGTGCGCCCGGGGTGGGGACCGCGCCCGTTGCTTGGGCCCGTCATCGTTGCTTGCAACTTTAATTTAATGTTGCAATCTTAACATATATAATCAGCAAATAAACTAGAGGCTAAAAAATATATATATATAATTTTCTTATATTTGTTCTGCTGGACACAGTTTATGGTTAAGTGAGACCTCTTGTACACATGTTCGAAGGTTATTTTCTATTAATTTATTTTATTACATTTATTTAATTTATTTTATTATTTGGAAATGTCACAATTTGTACATTTTTTAAAATCATTTTGTCTGACTGCTTACATAATTTCTAACATAAATTAATGTTAGGGGCAGGGGTAGCTCAGTGGTTAAGGCATTGGACTACGGTTCAGAAGATCCCAGGTTCAAACCTCACAACCACCAAGTTGCCACTGTTGGGCCCTTGAGCAAGGCCCTTAACCCTCAATTGCTCAGATGTAATGAGATAAAAAATGTAAGTCGCTCTGGATAAGGGCGTCTGCCAAATGCCTAGATGTAGATCTAGATGTAAATGATAAAAAAATCGGACATTATGATGAAACAGTTAGTCAGTACTTGAGTATCTTTTCCCCGAATACTTTTTTATTCTTACTTGAGTAATAAATTGGGTGACTACTTTTTACTTCTACTTGAGTAATATTATTTTGAAAAACGTGCCACCCATCCCTCCCCTCAAGACAGCTCGGCCAATCGCCTCATTGTCACTACGCTACTTGGAGGGCCATGCACATGGGTTTGTACAGACATAACCCTCCCATTCCTTTCCCAATCTAGTGTAGACACAAGGGGAGCCTAAAACCTGTTTTTTAAATTTTTTTTACGTTTACGGTTTTAAAGTTATAGTTGATCGGTCTGTATGGACATGCATCCAGGTGTTGTATCAAAGTGTTAATGAAGGAAACTGGTGGTGTGTGAAATGCAAATTACAGTACTCTTAGCGTTCCTACCTCAATCAGCTTGCTAGTTACCGAAACAGGAGTCTTTCTATATTTCTATTGAACTAACTCGAGTCAGAGTGTGTAACATAACAAGAATGAGAAATTATCAGACGACTGATCGCGCGGTGTAGTCCTGTACACATTCAGCTTTGGGGGTAAATTAAACATGAAGTGAATCATAGTTCTGCAATGTGGACTTCTCTAAAACTGCTCCTGGCTACTGACCTGATCCTTATTACTTTTAACCCCAGCCTAATTTATACACATCCCAGGAGCAGCGTTCGGTGTCGACATCAACGCAACAACAAGATGCTAGTGCGTGTGTAGCAAGGAACTAACATTAGCTCGGCATTAACCCAGTTTTCGGTGGTTTTATGTTTTTGAAAAGTCTTAAATTAGGCCAGTCTCTGGAAAAAGAAAAAATGCACTCCAAATGTCCTAATTACACAGAACGTGAGGTGTTAAACGTAAATTTGCTAAATAAAATTGAAATGCTTATAAGCTTACATGGTTATGGCAGGAGCAGACAGGAACCCAGCCATGTGTGTCAGCAAGCATCAGCATGAAAAACGCAATACCCAGATTTACACAGAAATTCGAATCAAAGTTTAGAACAGAAATGATTCTATTTCTTAACATACTATTATATTTTACTTGAATATCAGTTTCATACTGTAAATCATTAGTTTGTTCTGATTTTGTTTGCCGTTTGTTATTATAACACATTGTTATGCTGAACAATATTCTGGACTCAATATTCAGTCTTTGATCTAGTGCAGACCCGGGCATTTTAAGGCCCGGGGGCTGAATACGGCCCGCGGCCTGACTCTGACTGGCCCGCGAAAGGTTGCTTGGAATTAAGAAAATAAAACCTACTTTCAAAATTTCGCATAATTCATGGACTAAAACAGCAGTGCTTTTACTTTGGAACCTGTTTACTGTGTGCGTGCGTCGTTTACGTACAGGTACTCTGAAACAAGTCCGAGTGCATGTGATTAGCAACAAGTCGTTGTAATGGTATCCCTTGCCTAAAAAGAAAGGTGGACGCTGAAGGCTGTGGTTTCAAGAAAATATGGACTACTAAATATTTATTTACTGAAGTCGGGGGTAAACCCGTGTGTTTAGTTTGTGGTGAGCAGGTCGCCGTGTTTATGGAGTACAACGTGAGTCGGCATTATGAGACGAAGCATCCGGCCCTCTACAATATTTCCTGCTTCTCATTTGGCCCCTGGGGAAAAATAATTGCCCACCCCTGATTTACAGGGTGGGCCATTTATATGGATACACCTTAATAAAATAGGAATGGTTGGTGATATTAACGTTCTGTTTGTGGCACATTAGTATATGTGAGGGGGCAAACTTTTCAAGATGGGTGGTGACCATGGTGGCCATTTGGAAGTCGGCCATCTTGGATCCAACTTTTGTTTTTTCAATAGGAAGAGGGTCATGTGACACATCAAACTTATTGGGGATTTCACAAGAAAAACAATGGTGTGCTTGGTTTTAACGTAACTTTATGCTTTCATGAGTTATTTACAAGTTTCTCATTGTTCACAGCCATTGACATGTCGAAGAGGTTAACACGTGATGAGCGGATCGAAATCTGGTGAACGCAGTAACCGGGTCATTGCAGCAGATTTCAATGCAAAACACCCTACAAGACCACCCATCTCCCATGCTACAGTTAGCAAACTGCTTGCTAAGTTTCGTGAAACTGGTTCAGTGTTGGATTTGCCAAAATGTGGACGCATGAAAACTGTCACTAATGAACAAACATCAGTGGCTGTCCTAGCTTCATTCAGCAAGAGCCCACAGCGTAGACCTCGCCGCATGTCACTGGAGAGTGGCATTAGTCGAACATCCCTTCGGCGGATATTAGCTACTCACAAATGGCACCCTTACAAACTCCAGCTACTGCAGCATGTCAATGAGGATGACCCAGATCGGCGCACACAATTTGCAGAATGGGCAAAACAAAAATTGGAACAGGACCCTCAGTTCACGCAGAAGATTTTGTTCAGTGATGAGGCAAACCTTTATGTGAATGGTGAAGTTAACAAACAAAACCACCGCTATTGGTCTGACACTAACCCACATTGGATAGATCCCTTCAAGACTGTTGGAACAAAAAAAGTGATGGTATGGTGTGGTATATGGGGTACAAAGATAGTGGGGCCATTCTTCATCCATGGAAACCTCAAGGCCACTGGATATTTGAAATTGCTACATGATGATGTGTTTCGCTCTTTATGCACTGAAGCTGGCACGTTCCCTGAGTTTTTCCAGCAAGATGGTGCACCACCACATTATGGGTGTCAGGTCCGAGCATTCCTAGATGAACAGTTTCCTGAAAAGTGGATTGGTCGTCGTGGGCCAGTTGAATGGCCCATAAGGTCTCCCGATCTGACCCCCTTAGACTTATCTTTGGGGTCATCTGAAGGCAATTGTCTATGGTGTGAAGACACGAGATGTGCAGCACCTGAAACTACGGATACTGGAAGCCTGTGCAGGCATTTCTCCTGCGGTGTTGCTATCAGTGTGTGAAGAGTGGGAGAAGAGGGTTGCATTGACAATCCATCACAATGGGCAGCACATTGAACACATTTTATAAGTGGTCAGAAACTTGTAAATACCTCATGAAAGAATAAAGTTACGTTAAAACCAAGCACACCATTGTTTTTCTTGTAAAATTCCCAATAAGTTTGATGTGTCACGTGACCCTCTTCCTATTGAAAAAAACAAAAGTTGGATCCAAGATGGCCGACTTCCAAATGGCCACCATGGTCACCACCCATCTTGAATAGTTTGCCCCCTCACATATACTAATGTGCCACAAACAGGACGTTAATATCACCAACAATTCCCATTTTATTAAGGTGGTTTCACCCTGTAGTGTATGGTTATTTTTAATAATTAACTTTAGAATTGTACAGGTTGTTCAAGTCAAACTGGGACTTCTGACATGTTATTTAATAAAGAATAATAGAACACAGTTATGAGATTCAAAAACTCATGTTTAATTCTTTATATAATCCGCTGCCACACTGATGTACTTATCCCAGTGTTTGACAAGTGCTTGAATAACTTTTAATGTAGAAAGTTTTCTCAGTATGCCAGAGCTATAATCTGACTGCCTGCTGCATGTCTGAAACGCTGGCCTCCTAGGAACCCCTTTAATGGCCCAAACATTTGGAGTGAGGTCAGGACTGTAGCAATAACTCCTCCCGAGTTCCTGTACTGTACAAGTGGTGTTGGTGAATGATTGTGTGTACAGTTCCCACTGACATTTCAAGTGTTTGCAGCGTTCAAATGTTTTTCTGCGGCTAAGAGTCTAATCCCCGTACTGTGCTCGAAGCCTTCTGTAAAAGCCAATCGGCTTTACGCCTATATACACGAGAAATTTCATCACAAGTCCCTGTTTGACTTGAACACTGACTTGTACAGTATAACAGCTCTGACGGTAGTATGTCACCTAATGTAATATGATAAAAAAATGGAAATAAACATGTTATTTAATAAAGAATGTCTAACTGTGGATATGAAGAAGCTTTCTATCCGCAGAAATACATTTAACAATTGTGGAAATCTCCATTGTCAGCATGTTATAAAGCTCAGAGAACAGTTTTTTTTCTGATTTCTTGGTCAACGTTTATAACAATGGTTTTTATTTGACATGATAACTACCAACATGTAGTACGTATTGCTGTTGTTTAGTAATCTACTGAAACAGTGACTCCAGTTGATATCACATCACAGCATGCTCACTCATCCATCGTCTATACCACTTTATCCTGTAAATAGTAGTGATGGGTCGTTCATGAACGATTCATTCCTTTTGAACGAGTCTTTAACGTGACTCAGAAGGACGAGTAGTCCCAGAAAGTGATTTGTTCATTTTCTACTGGGCGCACATGCGCAAAGCATTGCAAAACATCTGTAGGTTATGAACAGGAGACAGAAATGGGCGGTTCTTCTCATGAGTCTTCTGGTCCGAATCGTTCATTCTTTTGTCACGTGACTCTTATAGACGCTACTAGTGTGTAATGCACTGCATAGCGTCTATGAGAGTCCTGTGACAAAAGAAGGAACGATTCGGACCAGAAGATATGATGGTGAGCTGCTCATTCTGTTTATCATAATATGTCCTTAGCTGCAGTGTAATATTTTCATTACCGCAACTATAGCCAAAATTTGTGTATGTAAACATGTTAGGCGTCTGTTTATTGAAAAATGTAACATTTTATTTTATTTCTGATCAAAAAATGAAATGAACTAAATGACTCAAATAAAGATTCATTCATTTCGATGAACGAGATTCAAAGAAACGAGTCACTAAAACGTTTCAAACTTCCCATCGCAAGAGAATACAGGGTCGCAGGGCGTCTGGAGTCTATCCTAGGAGACTTAGGGGACGAGGCGGGGTACACAGAATGCCAATTAACCTAATATGAATATCTCTTGGACTGTGGGAACTGGAGTACCCAGAGGAAACCCAACAAGCAAAGGGAGAACATGCGAACTCCAAGCACATAGACTCGAACCTGGCCGGGAATCGAATCCGGACCCTGGAGGTGCGAGGTGACCGTGCTAACCGCTCTGTTGTTGATTTTTTTTTTTTATAACAGCAACCTTTACGTCTTTTATTTCTAACATTCAACACCATAAGTGTTTTTTTCTCTTTAATATACAGAGTGTCTCTATAATAAGGGAAGAAAATAGCGAGGCTGTGTGTGAGAGCTCAGCAAAGAGCCGCCACTTATACAGCAAGGCAAAGTAAGTACAGCCTCAATTTATCCCCTTGACAACTAATGACACAGCATTGCTTGGGAAAAAGAGCTTGCTTTGGAAAAAAAAAGAGAGAAAAAAAAGAGGATGCCCAAACATTCTCCGAGTTAAGAGTCCAGGCAAGCAGAAGAGCAAAGCTCATCAGGCCTCCATTTAGCTGAGATGACGCATTTGGCTTGCATAATGCCATCAAGACTGTGGGTTGTCTTCCTTGGAGTTTGAAAAAGAAAAAAAAAAAATGCATTCTCAATCAAAGAGTCTTCAGTCAAATAAACGCATCGAAAAGATTGAAGGAAAGAAAAGAAACGATACAGCTAAAACATAGAGTACTCGGGAAGGTCAAACATGCAAATATGATAACAGCATTCACGCTTCACAGTGAGCGAATATGAGATACAGCGAACAGCTGAATAGGTGATCTATCCTACGGCTGCCTGATGATTCTGGTTAATGAATCTGGTGAATGGAATGAAAGACACTGATTTGTCCTCTTCATGCAATACCAGATACTTGAAGAACCCAAATATTTGCCATCGAGCTATCCGAATGCTACGCGCATGAATTAACGCGGTATTCTTAAGCGCAGCCGGTGTTCGGTGTCAGGAGGAATGTAAAAGTGAAAGAGCGGTGTGTTTCAGATCACATGCGTCAGAATATAATACGACTCCTGTTTCATGTTGATCAGACCTGGATCACAGACCTTTTCTAGAGCTTTAAACTCTGTGGAAGCAGAGCCTTTTAGGTTTTTCCTGGAAGGCTGAAAGAATTCGTGGCAGCTTTGGGTGAGTAACACACAATAAAGCTAACATATTTCTCTTGCATAAAATTTGTTACATTATATTTTGATTTCATGGCAATACTACAGTAGATAATAAGTCAGATTATCACATGTGAAACTATGTAGTGTTCTGCTTGAACGTTAGTTTTTATTTCGGGTGATTGATGGCATGTTCCTGAAGTGTAGGCCAAATCTTTGGCAGTAACACTGACCTAAAAAAAGACGCTTTTAAGAGATAACAGATGCATTTATTAAGAAACAACTACACTGTTGAACTACAGCACGTCTGCAGCAAATGTGTATCATTGATGCTTTTTTAAAAATTAATTTTGATTACAACATAAAGAATAAAAAAGGTAGTATTTCATTGACAGCATATTTACATTTCCCGTTTTAAAGCAAAAAAAAAAAAAAAAAAAATCAAATCTGTGTGACTCGTTCGCAAAATTAATCAGAAGTAAAAATTTTGGGGTGTCACCATAACAACTGCTTGTGTTTTAAATAAAAGCAATCATAAAAACCATAAAAGCATATGCCAAACATTAAACACAACGAATGAGCAAGCGAACCTAAGCAACATTTATTTGTAAATGTAGAATCTGTAAAAACACAGAGTTTGCTCTCTCAAAGAATGCCTCTGTTCAGCCGCTGTGTGTACAATTGTTCTCCAGATTCACAGATATACATTGTTTTGGAAAGTGACGTTAAACATCGTTGTTCTATTTAATAGATTGTGTCGAGGATTACGTTAATCCGTTCACTTAATCCTTTCAAAAGGATAAAGGATTTCAATCTATTCTGTTTTTTTTTTTTTTTTTAGCTCTATTTAGCTTTGGGCTGGATTCAGCAACACTTCATAACCTGGGAATTACAAGGTTCTATCACAAAGTGAGATAATGTTAGGAATGGTGGAGGTTTGAATCCCGCCTCTCCATCCATACTTCAAAGACATTCGGTGATTACTGTTTCCAAATTGCCTGTAGTCTGCTTGTGCCCTGTGATTGGTTGCTGCCCCATCCAGGGTGTAGCCTGCTTTGTACCCTAACTTACCTCTATACGTCAGGGGGGACGTTAGCAGTGGATCCTTCGTGTGCTGTAGGTTGTGGGATGGGGCCTCCGTGGATCGGACTTGTTTGGGAGGTGCATCGTATGGGTTCCTTTTTGGATGGATTTTTACTTTATATATTGTATTAATTACTTTTTATGTATTTATTGTTTTGGGCTGTAGAACGAATAATTAGAGTTTTCATTATTTCTTATGGGAAAAGTCTATTTGGTTTACGAGTGTTTTTGGAATACGAGCCCGCTTCCGGAACGAATTATGCTCGCAATCCAAGGTTCCACTGTATCTCCAAATCACATTATCGTTTCCAACTTTGACTAGGACCATCTTCCAAGTAAATAGACATCAATGACTGCTAGTGTGACAAAACTTAACACTGCTTTAATAAAAAATACATATCGTCCTGGAACACATGAATGAACCGTGATGATAAGTGGCAGTTTGCGTGACCCACTTTTTGATAAGTAAAGAATCAAAACAATGTGGCATTCTGTTACAGAAAATCAATCAATAATGATTTAGTGTCATGAGACCCAGTGTAAAGCAGAGTTACTGATAACACTTCAAAGGTGCCCAGAAGTTTCATTTATTTATCTTATAATGTACAAAAATAGTATTTAAATTATTACGCCTGCTTATGTTATGGCAATATTTCATTAATCGGTGCATTAATATAAATAAGTGATTTGCCTTGCTGCCGGAACTACTGTGTGATCCGTGCTGTTATGTAAAATTAATCAAACAGTGGCGAGTTAGAGCAAACAGTATGTGCAAGGACTGGATTCCCTTTGGGTTCTGAAACCGTCGTTAAACATCTTTGGTGATGCTACAGTGGACTTTATAACACACAGTATATTTGCAAAGACTTTGAGCTCAATACCAGGTGTAACCGAACCCATACTGCACAGGAGTGAACGTGTGTGCTTAATCCATTAGGCAGGATAGACGGGGATAATGGTCTAAAGCTTTGTTTATACTGTGTCTATGCCAGATTTTTTTTTCCCCCTGTCTTTCTCTCTGATGTCAGATCTGTATTTACTTTCACCAGGACCATACAGTGGGCCCAAACATCGACTTATAAGGCGTCAGGCCTAACCTTTAACTACGATCAGTTGAAAACAATTGAGCCGGAAAAAGAAAGAGGAACGTCTTAGAGGAAAAATAGGGTCTAAGAATAGCTCGAAATAAAAAGTAAATGTATATATATTTCCAAAATAGCCAGAACAGACATATCACGGATACCATGATGCGTAAAATATTTCTAGAAATGATGCATTTTAGGCCAGACGGATATGGAGGTAGAGTACGAATCCGATGCTAGAAAGCATATGCGAGCGTTTAAGAGAGAGGGGAAGAGGGGCAAGAGTGTCCGATCTGGAAACGGGCCATGTGCAGAAGAAGCCAGGTTTTAGTCATGGTTTGGCCCGAACCGAAATTAGTCTCAGCCGAGCAATGAGGCAAGAGTGGTCTTCGGGGAGAAGTGTGCAACTTTACTTAATTCCAGCCTCAGCACGCGGTGTATCGCATTGCATGTCAAAAGAGAACATAATGAATATGTTACATACTGATTCTGTTTGCCAAATAAGTGGCTAGAGATTTCAATAATCCTTCTGTCGTTGATATATTGGCTGAAAGCATAATGAGTCAATGATGTTGTATTCGACACAATAACCTCTCCTAAACTACTCCAATGAGTCCTACGAGACGGACTCTGAAGATCCACCAGGGAGGAACATGCCGTTTGTCGTTTCTGCTCCAAGCTGCAAAAAAAAAAAAAAAAAAAAAAAAACTCCCCACGCAGCCCCTAACAAGGCCTCCGGACACGAAGACCGGCTCTCTCGTCTCTTGAAGGTTCTCAGAAACACTCAATCTGCTTCTATGAAAAGTCAACACATGGCATGGATATCTGAAATGGACATGAACTGAAATAGCTCCAGTTTTTTGTTTTTTTTTAGCAGAGGTCAAAAAGCTGATGTTTTGCTTGAAACTTGCTGTGATTATCCTCCCCTTTTTTCCCCTCCCTTCATTTGGTTTATTCCACTTTAAGGCTGATTAAAACTCTACCCTGTTTGGAGGGGACTGAGCACTAAGCCTCACGCCTGCTTCATGTCAACTGTCCTGGAGTTTTTAGGGATCCTGTTTCTTACTGTATCCTCTCATTCTCTCTCTCACTCTCTCTCTCTCTCTCTCTGCTAAACAAATGAGAGAATATTTTAGTCCACACTCGAGTTCACCCAAAGTTTTAGAGATGTTCATGGCTGGGGCCAGGAAAACTAATTTCAGAAAACGCTGCACTCAACACTCACTCACGAAACATCAAATCCCCTGAATCATTGCTTTCTTTGCTTTTTTCTTTTAGATTTATTTCTTTAGTTTTAAGTTTAATGTAATAAAAGACTCCAAGCAAATAGATAAAATAAGATATACAATTATTACAATGTATAAATACAAGAGAAAAAAAAAAGATAGATAAGATAGAGTACTTTATTAATCTCTCACTCACTCACTCACTCACTCATCATCTATACCGCTTAATCCTGTATTCAGGGTCACGGGGGCCTGGAGCCTATCCCAGGAGACAGGGCACATGGCAGGGTACACCCTGGACAGGGTGCCAATCCAGCGCAGGGCACAGACACACACACACACATACACTCACTCATTCACACACTCCGGGCAATTTGGGAACGCCAATTAACCTAACCTACATGTCTTTGGACTGTGCGAGGAAACCGGAGTACCCGGAGGAAACCCACCAAGCGCGGGGAGAACATGCAGACTCCATGCACACAGAGACAGGAATCGAGCCCGGACCCTGGCGGTGCAAGGCGACAGTGCTAACCACTGCCACCATGCCGCCACTTTATTAATCTTTTTGTAAAAAAAAGCTTCATAATGAATCCTGTGCATCTTTTGTGCCATAAACAGTAACCTGTTCATAATCTAGAACTCCTGATTATGTTTATCTATATTCAGTTTACATCTGTATGCTTTGAAGAACTTCTTCAACCTGGAATGGAATCCCAAAGTCGCACACTATACACGAGTCTGAAACTCTTTACAAAACGTTTTTTAACCTGCTGTTGATCTCTTAAAGGTAAAAGAATCTCATTCGTTGAACTCTTTTCTTTTTCACAGGCTAAGGGAACGAGGCGTGTTTTCTTTCTCCTAACCCTGGAGCCTCGGTGCACGTCTCACCCGTTCGAGTCACGTTAGTACCGTGACTAACGCGGTGTCGGCTTAGTCACGGCCTGTTTCACCGCGGCGTTGAAAAAGGATCGATCGTTACGGAACCGGACCACGGGAAACATATCGAACCCGTGTGACTCTAACCCGCACATGCTCGGTAACTAATGATGGTGGGAGTATCGTCCTCTTGTTTGTATAGTCAACACGGGAGCGAACGACAAACACAGCTCAGATTTCACACCTGGACACACGAGTTTCACTAAGCCGAGTGTGGATTCGCTTGTGCTGCTGTCCTCGACTGCCTGCATGCTGTACTCTCGCGCGGTGGAGTTTCTCTGGCACTGCGCCCGATAACCAAAGCAGAACTACGAAAACAGCTGAACGTGTTCAGTGAAATTCTCATCAGTGCATCTTGTTTTTTTTTTTTTTATATATTTAGGGGATTTCCTTTCTATTACTAACAGATCCAGTAAAACTACACACACGGAGGCAATGATAAGAGAGGAAAGGACAGTGTGAAAGAAATAATGTGAATAGAAAGCACATTTGCACTAAACATACAGTATGAATATGCAGAATGTTGCACATTCTGGTTTATGTTTACGTACTGTACAAAAGGACAACTATTGCACTACTGCACTTGCACAAAGATGGACAAGATCACTGCTGCTCCTTACATCATTCCATTTCACACTCCATGACCACACCGTACTGCTGCTGCCTGCACATTCAACATACTTCATACAGTTTATTTATGCAGTTCTTACTATTTATTTTTTTTACATTCTTACATTTTTATACATGTTTACATATTTCTACTTAAATACAAATAAACATTTGACTTGATTTGATTGGATCAGGAAAGGGAAGGAAAACAGGAAAGGGAAGGATGGGAAGGAAAGGAAAGGAGGAAAAATCATTCGGGGGGAAATGATAGGAAATAGAAGCAAATGAAGCAGGAAAGGAAAGAAAAGGAAAGGAGGAAAGAAAGTGGAAAAGGAATTGTGAAAGGAATGGAGAAAAGAAATTGATAAAAAGGAACAGAAACCCGAGAGAGGAAGGAAAGGAGATGAGGAAAGGGAAATGAAAAGATTTAGGGAAATGAAAGAAAATCCAAGCAAAGGAATGGAACGGAGAAAATCGGTGAACGGAAAAAGGAAGGACATGAACGTAAAGGAAAAAGGCGAGAGAGACAGGAACGTAAAATGAGAGAGGATTGCAGAAAGATAGTAAAAGGAAAAGGGAAAAAGGAAGAGAAAGAGAAAGAGAAATGGAAGCAAGTGAAAGAAAACAGGAAAACAGGAAAGGAAAGGAAATAGAAACCATGGAAGGAAAGAAGAGGACGTGGGCAGAAAGGGAAGAAAGGAATGAAAGTAAATGAACGAAAAGAGAAACAGAAAAGGAGAAAAATAAATAAAAATAGTGGAACAGAAAGGATCAAAAAGTGTTTGAGAGATGAGGAGAGGACAAACTAGAACAGAGATAAGAAAAAGCACAGAGTCAGGTTCGGGGAAGTCTTGCTTGCTGGAGATCTCTGCTTTCAGAGGTGTGTTAGAGAATATAAGGAGCTCTCTAGCCCTTATAGTGAAGTAGTGATCAAGGCGGAGATCGTCATGTTCTGTGTGTGACCATACATTCAACTGCTCTTTTTAGCCCACATGGAATGTAAAGCAGCTCGCAGTATTCGGTAGTGAGATCCAAAAAAAAAGAAAAAAAAAAGTCAAGCGCTAAAAAGAAAAGCTGTCCGGAGAAACCTCGTGCACCGACAGAAACGTACTTTGCCGAGTCATTTAGTATTAGGCTTCTCGTCATTCATCTCGACATATCTCTCTCGCTCCGTGCTCTCTACTCAAGAAAGGCTTATTTCTTCATCATTCCTAGCGCTATGAAGCCCAGAGCTGCTGATAGATTACCGTGTCGTCTACGGCAAAAGAGCAAGTGTACAAATAGACCACGGAGTCAGTCGTGCAATTCCGCACTGTTAAAAAAAAAAAAGGCTTTTAAGAGCCTCGCAAGAGGTGCATTTCCTTTTTATAGCGCTATAATTATCCCACCCTTGGGATTACCAAAACAACCTGCTGAGAAATGAATGGTGTTCTGGCACAGCTTTCGGAAAAGCCGCATGAGGACATCAACGAATCGCAACGGATGGTGCGAGGAGGTAAAATATTGTGCGGAAGAAAGAGAGACGGGGATTACAGTGGGATTTATGGCAACTATGGGAAAGACTGATCGTGCAGATGCATGTATCTTACCTGTTAAGATAATAACTAACACAGAAACTGTTGAGCAAATGGCACTAAATGGCTCAATCAATGCAGGGACATCGGTTCCATAAGCCACTTTGCATCCCTGTCCTTCCCCTCATTCGTATTCGGAGTGAGGAGTGCTCTTCATCTGTATGTGTGGAGCGTGAAGGATCCTCTGCCACGCCGATATCATTGTTTCTCATCAATAACCAGAGCGGGACAATGAAAATGGCGACACATGTTTAGTCCAAGTATTATTACATTTCTCTCTTCTGTTTTTTTTTTAAGGAAGGATGTTTTTTTGTTTGTTTGCTTATCTTTTTGCAGAAGGAAAATTGAGTAAATGAGCCCCATGACTACAGATGAAACCCTTACAAGAATATACGGCATGTTCTGGAAGAGACAGGAAAAGATAGCATGGAACAGGAAAGGAAACAAAAGACGGAGCCTTTATTTGTCATTTACAGCACAGTGAAATTCATTCTTCGCATATCTCGGCCTTTTAGGAAGCCGGGGTCAGAGCGAAGGGTCGGCCATGACAATGCACCCTTGGAGCGGACAGGGTTAAGGATCATGCTCAAGGGCCCAACAGCGGCATCACGGTGGGGCTGGGGGGCTTGAACCGCAGACCTTTTGATCAGTAACCTAGAACCTTAACTCCCTGAGCTACCCTGAACTCCACCAACCAACAAGAAACAAAGGGGAAAAAAAAGAGAAAACAAAATGAAAATATTGTTGCAAGCAACGATGAGCGGGCCCAAGCACTTGCGTCCGGATGAACCGTGCAACCTGTGTGTTTTTTGCGCATGCTTTAAAAAAAAAAAAGCATCAAATTATGATGTCACTCAATATGATGTCGCTCATAGTAAGCTTGTTAAGGTTACATTATGGCACAATATATTATATAACCATAAAATTATATAACTAAGGACATTATTAGCCACTTTGTGCTTTAAGTTTAAGGCCTCGCTTGGGTTTGTTCACGATCATACAGTATAAATCCCCTAGGCGGAGTATATCAAAGTCCATTGGGATTTCGATATCAATACCATCCGGACCGCACACACAAGCTTGGCACAGGTTGGCACAACCCGAAAGGAAATGAAACGGAATAGAAAAAGCAAAACAGTGGGGGAAAAAATGAAACAAACAGTAAGGAAAACAAAAACAGAAAAGGAATTACCTGTTCAGATAATACCAGATGCTACAAAAAAAATTCTGAGCTAATGGCATTTAATGGCTCAATCAGCGCAGTTCCATCAGTACTATAAGCCACTTACCTTCCACTGCCTCCCCTCATTTGTATTCAGAGCAGAGGGACACAGAAGGATTGTTCAGACGCTGTCACAAGCACAAGGTCAAAAACCCATGTGATGAGGCACGTGGCTTCGCTCTGAACATGACGTATTGTTTACATTAACACCCACATCATCTGGCTAAAGGGACACTAGATGTAGAGAATTCCACACTTCAAGCATGACCACATTCCTGAGACAAGCCCCAGGGTGAGCTGGCAACAGATCTGACACGCCGAGGCCTTTCGTACTTCTCTGTCTCGTGTCATACTTCAGATGGTTTACAATCACATGACATTTGCACAGCCGCTGCTACAGTCTAGTTAACCATTATTTCTATGGATTTACAGTATTGTGGTGCACTTGTCTGTAGTAGTGTAAACACTGATCCAGTCATATTTTTATGTCCAGACTTGGACTGTCAGAACAAATGTCAACATTCGAATACAATAATTTCTTTTTTCCCCACTGTTTCAAAAATCTTTTAGCTGCATATAAAAAGCAAAGAAAGTAGTAGGGGAAAAATATACAGTATATATAAATAAATATTATTTTATTTTATATATATATATATATATATATATATATATATATATGGAGAGAGAGAGAGCGAGTGTATATATATATATATATATATATATATATATATATATATATATATATATATAAAATAAAATATATATACAGTATATATTATTTTATATATATATATATATAAAATATAATATATACAGTATATATTAATCAGCACCTGAGTGATTGTCTAAACAGCTGTATTCTTTCTTTGGTAAAACCTTAAATGAGAGGTTGTTGTGAAAAAAAAAAAAAAAATCATAGTATAAAATCTAAATGTCAGATATAAAGTCATTCATTTCCAATAAGCACTTTTTCTAACAGCTGCTACGGGTCACCATTATGTTATACTACGTAGATGTGGTGAACATATCAGGTGAACGGGAAGTAAAGGGAACGTGGTACAGTAGATTGTTACTTGGATCAAAAACTTGCCTCAAAGAGAAAATCAATAGCAGTTATTTTAAATGTTAGTATATTACATGTGAAATAGTGCCGTTCCTTCCCGTTCACCATTTTCAGCTCCCCTGACTTATACAATACAAACATACCATAATACTACTGCCTATAGCAATATAAATGTAGAAGGTCATTAATAATGGAGAACATCTGAATAATTGAATCTGTACGGTAATTAGAATTCAAATGCAATTTTTCATGTGGAACCCCTTCTACAGAGCTCTTGCTTAGGTGTGTACTGTATGTGGTATGGCGATCCTGAAAGCACAACCTGAATAAGAACGGGATACCAATCCAAATTTGCTTCAATTGATTGGACCCTAATGAAATTTAACACATAAACTGTTATAGGACCTGAGCTGGAATCATTTAGGTTGCCATGACAAGACAGCCTCGGCTTTATTATAAGGAACATTGATTTCTTTGGCCAAATGAAAAACACGAGTAATCTTCAAAATTGGTCACTGACGCGATGTCGTCTCACGTGTGGTGCCTTCGGCAGCATGCTCTCAGTTTTTACGGCCGGAATGAAAATCGGTAACGTAACTGGCACAGGATTTTTGGATGGTGACCATGAGTGGAAGTAGGTCTGGTGTGGTCTGCAGGACCGGAAAGAGAGCAGCTTCCTGCCAAAAGCCACTTTTAGCAAGAAAACACATCTAATATGTCATGTTATTCAATTCAATTTTATTTGTATAGCGCTTTTAACAAAGCAGCTTTACACAATCAAAAGAATTATTTAACTTTATAATGTTATGTCATCTTAAACAACGCATTGACCTCTTAGTAAACGCTTCGAAATCAAACGGCATTGCATCTAAAACGTCCATGTTCTCTTTTAATCTTTCATTACCGCTAGTTAATGTGAGCACATGCTTCCACCAATATGTTGCTAACATGAGCTACACATCTCTCTAGCTTCTAACACAAGGCTGAATCCCAAATCCCTCTCTAATCCCTGTGGAACAAGGCATTCGACACCCTACATAGTGCACTAGCTTTCCATTTTACGCCATTTGCGATTAGCCGAGGCTATTGTAAAGCGGAATGAGTGGAGACAAAGAAAAATGTGAAAGATTTACAGGATCATCCATTACCTCCATGGTTTATTCTGCTCACCTTTTGGCTACATGCAGTACTGCCTGCAAGAATTTCAAACTATTTTCACTCCTGATGGTGACTACAACCAACTGCGTTTAATAACCAAAGTAGATGAATCCACTAAGGCATTGGAATGCGCACTTTACTGTACATTGGTCTGGAGCTGACCTGGCTTTCCACGACATCTTCTCGATATCCTAATGATGTAAATCATGTCCACATATCACTGAGTTGACAAATGTCACAGGACGACTCGTATCTATATATCAATTGAACTGTCTAACTTAAAATGTAGCCAGTATAAATACGAACTACTCCCTTCATTTGAAGAACATGACATAATACATGACATGATAGGGACTTATAATCCAAAAATAATAAAAAACAAAGACTATTACATCGTGTCATTTATACAGCTTTTTATCTGCACGTTACAAAATGGCGACTTTGCCCTCGGATACATTTAATCACTCACCAATATTTTTCATATTTTAATTACAGCCTTATTATTTGGCTCTCAAATCTCTCTCTCAGGCGTGTTAAGTCAATTTATAACAACAAACGGCACTCCTGGCAAAATTCAATAGACATCATTCTGCATGTGCTACGGACTTGTTCTGCACATCTGGTTTAGAAGAAAGTGGCTCATTTGACCTCAAACAAACTTGGGAATTAAGTGGTTTATTTAAACTCATTTTGACGATCATGGGAATTGCCACTCTAGTCAAAGTTATATTTATATATATATATATATATATATATATATATATATATATATTTTTTTTTTTTTTACCAGCTGTATTATTTTTAAATGTTTACATTTTAAGATGCTGCAATGGTTTGGCACCCTGTACAGGGTGTACCCCGCCTTGTGCCCTAAGTCTCCTAGGAGAGGCTGAAGGCCTCCCACGACCCTGAAGACAATATAAAGCGGTATAAACGACAAGATGAGATGAGATTTTACGGTGAAAAATATATATTAACTAGCAATTTCATGAACAGTTTATTTTACTTAACATGTCAGCAACATACCTTCATGTTTTTTTGTTTTTTTAAATATGTTTTTTGACTTTTTCAAAATTCTACTCATATTAACAAGTAGATTTTTGGATTTTTCACATTAGACCTAATTGATTTGTACCATGCCCAGGAACGATTGCGCCCCCTCTCCACACCCCAGCGTTCACATTAGTTTCGTTCTCCATACTCGGGAGCGCATGCATATTTTCACCCTCCGATACAGCAGGTGGCAGTATGCATCTACTTGGGTTGTGAGCATCTTCGCACTATGGCTAAAATTATTTATATTTTGTAAATGAATGCGTCATGAGCAGTGCTCTTGTGTGCCTTCCTAGTTTATCAGCTATGCCTGTGCAGGTCAGAGGACGAGACTGACACATCTTCAAGTGGACTCGGGCATGGAGCCCACGCATGGAACGATCATGTTCTCAATTATCAAAATGAACCAGGGTATTTCGAGTGTTCTTGCACAGGCCCTAAAATGACAATGTCCTTTGACACCAGAGACATAAACAAGGATTCCTCACCGGCTAAGACAATGAAGATCCCACTGCATCCTAAAAGTATTGACAAGCACAGCAGGAACAGGGTCAAAATGAAAAAAAAAAATGTCTCAAGTTCCTAGCCATGTGCCTGATAAGTTCTCAATGTGTTTATTATATTGTCTCTAATTTCCTATCACGCGCATGACCACTACCTCCAATGAAATGGAAGTTATTATTACTGTACAGTATGTCTGATCAGATCACACCATGCTCTTACCAAGTGCTTATCACACGCTTATGAAATTGTCATTGCATCCGGTGGGCCTCCTAAATAAATTCTCTGAACATGATATGCCCTGAACGTGATAACATTCTGCATGCACGACATAAACATAGCAACCACTACAAGAGCATAATAAGAATGTCCACTGACATAGCAACACTGCAGTGACATCCCAATGACAACGCCATGCAATCTTTGCCGTCTGCACCGTGCTTGCTGTACGTCAGTGAAGTCTCCACGAGGTGTTTGATATGATCAACTGATCAATGTCATGACCTTACTAAGGTTACCATGTCCTTATTAAGCTCTTCTTGCATCTTGCTTTGATCACCAAAGGCTTTTTCTGGAGCATGGCAGCTACACAGCAAGGGAGACAATACTACGTCCTCACTGTGTTCTACTGCATTCCTGCATTTCCTTTTTTTTTTTTTAATAGAGATAGTGCGGACGAGCCTTAGTGTAAGTTTAGTCCTTCTTGTGAATAATTTGTATGCTAACTAATGTGTCGAGTTCTACTTGTTGGGATATCACACTAACAAATGTTTCCTACCAACAAGCTGACAAACAGACTGGTCGAACTGATGGCCAAAAACCTGCATAGCTAGAAAAAGTGGCTTGAGTAATTGGGGATGAATATATATATATATATATATATATATATATATATATATATATATATACACACAAATGTATATACATACATATATATATATATATATATATATATATATATATATATATATATATATATTCAGGTGCTTGACCTTGCTGTAACCCTTTTTGAATCAACTCCAAAATGTAATCACTTCATCTGCTGATTAGAATAAATATTTCATATAAATCCTACAAGCATTTAACCACGCATTCTTGAGATACTACATTAACACACTATCTCTTGATTTCATTGAGAAAAAAAAATTAATGTATAAAAAAAAAAAAAAAGAGTTGGGCAGAATTTCTTATAGATTTATGACATTGTGTAATTGTAAAGAGCCAACAAGCAAAACAAGTCAGAATAATAAGTAATATTAAAATTACATTAGGTGTACATACAGTATATAGTACATATATTTTCCTAGAAAGACTTTAATTGATAATCCATCAATGTGGCCACTATGCATGAACGGGTGCATGAGAGGACAAGCAAAAGTATTTCCTCGTACGAATATAGAAAATACTACCATGAATGTGAGGTTAAACTAGTTTACTGATTGTGCAAATAAGAATTGGACCGCCGTGTTTCCAGCAGCTGTAACAAAGAGCGCCATTGAGCGAGCAAACATTCCACACGGATTCCATGGCATGAAAATCAACACTTCACTCCATTAATACAGATAGTGGCGGTTGGCAATAACCTGCTGTGCTGTGGCGATGCCGTTACTGTCATATAAGCGCCGGTCATTAACACACCATGCGGTATCTGCTATTAGAGGCTTTAATGCGATCGGCCCTTCAGTCGCTATTATTAGGTATGCTATTATTACTCTTATCACCACAGTTATTTCAAGTACAGTATTTCACTCATCATTAATCCTCATTTCTATCGCTCACTGTGCTAACTTTATCGGAGGGAGTCGAGAGACTGCACCAGGCCGTACAAAGACTCGGCCTGTGAGTCATTTAAAGGGGCTTTGTTCTCCTTCTTCAATACACCACAATGTCGTTTGGAAGCTAGTGAATCAGATTCAGCGTCGCAGTCATCTGATTTCCAGGAGAAAAAAACTACGCTTCTGTCATCGGCCTCATAGACGAGCGTTTCCTCAGAAACACACACCAAACAAAAACAGGACCGAACTGTATCTTTCAGAAGACAAAAACAACAACAACAAAAAAAAAAAACGGTACCCTCAGGCGGTGGTATTTTATAAGTTGCCAGAACATTTTCACAATAACTACACAACACACTAAAATAAGCGTCCGGTTCCGATCGATATGATGATCACAGCTTGCAAGTACTAGACTCCTGTACGAGGTTTATTTCAATGCGTGACATCTTCAAATAAATGTATGTATGTTAGAAAATGACCACCACTTACATCTATACATCTATTTGTACCGAGTCCTTACATATATTTGTACCATCTCATTTTTCAATCATTCATCTATTCATCTTCTACACTGCTTATTCTATACAGGGTCACAGGGGCCCTGAACCTATCGCAGTAAGTGAGGGCAAGGGTCAGTGTACATGCCAATCCACGAGGCACACACTCACACACTCACACATTGGTGAAATTTGGGAACACTAATTAGCCTAATCTGCATGTCTTTGTATTGATGGAGGAAACCTACTGTAAGCACCAGGTGGAAACCCCCCCCAAGCAAGAGGAGAACATGCACATTCTATGCACACAGACCTAAAGTGGGAATCGAACCTTGGCCATGAAGGCGCAAAGCAACATCCACCTTATTTTTAATGTTATAATGTATTTTTATGACTCAGTACCATAACGGTTACATATTTTAGTATTTATTTAACAAGGTCTCAGACCTCTCTCAAAGGGTGCTTGTTAATGCTGCAGCTGAAACACACCTCCAATACTGCATTTTGGATATCTCTAACACACTCTGTTTCACGCCTTCTCCAAACATGCCATTTCAGTCTCTATGTAAATGAGCTACTGCTGAGCCACGCCCCACCCCAACAGACGATGGCAGAGCTGAGCAACAAGCCGGGAGATGGATTCTTTTTATATGAGGTCACATTAGGTGAAAAATTTTAATTTGCTTGTTAAAACCTTACAACGTAAAGGAATAAAAAGCAGGAAAATCTTTTAAAAAAAACAAACAAACAGGAAAATCTAAGGGGTATCTGAGGGGTATTTCAGCTGAAGTGTTAATAGACACTGTTAATTGGAACGAATAATTTGAGTTTCCATTATTTCTTATGGAAAAATTCGCTTTGATTTGTTCTGATTTTGAGTGTTTTGATATATAAGCCCGCTTATGCTCGCAATCCAAGGTTCCACTGCTCCAATATACGCACAGTAATTTACTTTATGTGTATCCTTAAAATTAAAAATGTGGGTTTTAAGTCTCTGGTACTTTGCACAACTTCCTGACATCTTACACAACTAATGATTATTATTTTTTATTTTACTCGTTTGCTCATTTCGCGCTTTGAGGAATGTAACTGATCAGGCGCCCCATTCCACACACCGGATCCATACGCTACCGCCGAACTCATGACAGCTGGATTAGAGGCTCGCCCACTCAAAACTCACCTGACATTTCAACTCTGTTTGACACGAGTGCCGGCACACACCCACGCGCGCAGCATGCTAAGAATGCCTCGGTGCTAATCACACCACGTGCACCTGAACCTCATGACTAAGACAAAAACGTCCAGTTATCTTTCCTGCTATCAGTGGTGGTATGTGATGAGTGTAGTGTATCTCTGAGCATCTCCCCCAGACAGACGGACTTCGTACTGTAGCAACCTTACGGCGACAGGAACGGGCTCTTCCACTATGATTAACAACCGAGCACGGCGCTTTATGATCAACATATTTCATACGTAGACGATGATAAGGTGGATGGATATATGCTGGCTGTTTTCAATCCACAACCTCTGTGAATAGAAAGCTATTTTAATCCTGCGTTCAATGATCTCATACACACAAACATTATGTATGACCATGACCGTCGGGTATATATTTTACATATATTTCTGTACATTTCTTCGTTGCAACGGCTGTTGTTAAACGTTCTATACTAATCAAGCTGAATTGTCTGGAATGTAATATACTGTACATTCAGTAATCTATTTTTATGACCCTATTGTTATTATATACTATGTTTGTTCTCCTGATTATCAGCAAAAGGACCACACTGTAGTGTACAGAGTGTTTTGCACATCTGTTTTGTTTTAGTCTGAGGCACACATGTGTAACAGATGTTCCAAAGTGATTGATTCCATTCATACCACATGCATTTGCCAAACAACTCGAATATTTAACTAATGAATAATTCATTTCATACTTTTTCTTTATTTCTAGTTCCATTCTGTCGTCTCCAGACAAGCTAGTCCTATCCTATTATCACTTACCTGTATATCCATAACCAGGCGATTTTTCCCCCCTCTCTTACAGCTTGTCATTACTGTTATCAAGAAACTGGGAAAGCAAATTCCTCTGTACGGAATACTTTCCCTTGGCAGAAACCCTGCTGTAACTACTGTATCACTGGAAACTCTTTTCCACGAACTTGAATTTATACCAAGACCTTACAGAAATCTTCTCCATATGAGCAATTACACTGTAAGTCTCGGCCTGAGATTGACTCAAATGCCAGGCGTTGCAGTGACAGCACTGTGCGTTTACAACTGGACCTCTATGAAACATGCTATTGCTGATAATAAGCGCGTATACAAAACAACAAGCACCACAAATAATACAGCAATTTACCAAAATATTAAAGTTTCATTGCTTAGGGCTGTCGCCTTGCACCTCCAGGTCCTGGGTTCGATTCCGCCGTCGGGTCTGTGTGCATGGAGTCTACATCTTCCCCCTGTGCTTGGTGGGTTTCCTACGTGTACTCCGGTTTCCTCCCACAGTCCAAAGACATGCAGATTAGGCTAACTGGCGTTTCAAAATTGCCTGCAGGGTATAAATGCGACATGTGAATATCCTTCCATGGTTGTGAAATGGGAATAAATTCAATGGTTGCCATTAGCCTTATAAGGTCCCTAGTTGGACTACATTCCTGGAAGGAATTTGAGAGATAAGATCAAAACTTAAGGGACTAGGGATGAGGTGGAAACTGATGTTAATCTGTGCGAATGCTGCGAATAAAGATTAAAACTGAGTTGTTCTGAGGTTGCAACGTTGTGTTTCGGTCATTCATTTATAGCAGTTGCCCTTATCCTGAGCGGCTTACATTTTTATGTCACTTGGTGGTGCTGGAGTTTGAACCCTGGACCTTCCTCAGTCAGTAGTTCAACACCTTAACCACTGAGCCCCATTCAAACCTATCTCAACATCATTCATGAAAAACTGCTGAAAACACGTCAAAAGTGATGCTGGATGTCATCAAAACGTTGTTACAATTATATTACAACGCTGATCTGACATTAGGAGTCGCGCTGGATCCGCCATAGAACGGGCTGTTGCTATAGAAACAATATTACTTACGAACCAGCACATCGATATATATATACATCTGTCTGATCTATGCTGTTATTTAAAAATCTATAACTGAATCAATTTAACAGCTCTGCAGTACAAACACGCTCCATCAACTTCCAAGATAAGGTATAGAAATTTAGGGAAAGAAATTGATTTGGTAGAGATGCAAGCCTTCAAATAGTAAAGCGGTGGAGGGCTTAAAGATACGACATGATACATTTGTTTACACCACAGTGTGGCTGAAATTCTTTAATCTGATTGGCCAGAAGGTGTGCATAATTTTTCATAATAGACGAGTATTTCCAATGTTAATGCGCTCCAAAGTTTATCAAAAGTAAAATGCATCAATGATGTGCTGATGGCTTTTATTTAACATTAATGAAACGAGTCTCTGATGTACTGTAAGTGCTTTGTAAGAGACAAAGTTGTCCAACATGGGAAGTTCTTCAGCACAGTGGAGTTTGCACTTGCTGATTTCTCAGTCAAATGACAGGCTGAGAGTGAAAGTGTGTGTGTGTGAGAGAGAGAGAGAGAGAGAGAGAGAGGCTGGTGAGGGAATGAGTGTTTTAACGACTATGACATTGGGAAGAACAGGATCCAACTTGTCTCTGAGATGATCCACAATGTTAAATCTAACTATGATCTGTTAAAAAAAAAAAAAAAGTGCGACATCCGGAGATCACGGGTTTGACTCTCGGGTTGTGCGACAGCAATCCGTAGCCGGGAGACTGGAGAGCAGACTGACTCTCTGTGCTCTCTTGCACTTGCTCGCCAACTTCAAGTCATTGAGACGGTAGAGGATCATGGGTGTCTATGAGCTCGACAGGTCCAAAAATCCAAAAAGAATCACGATTAATTAATTCAACATTGCAGGCAAATTGCTGTAAAATGCTGGAAGTGGAACGACACACTCGAGAGCATGTTCTTATATGGAAACAATGCGCTTCAGGTGAATAGTGAACATTGGGACTCTAATGTTGTATGATATTCCTTCATTCGTTGCTAATGGGCAGAATTATTAATTCTCTCTTAAAAGAAAAAAAAAAAATCGTGTGTGCTTTAAGCAGGAAATCTAAAACTGAGCGAGTTCAAATCCCAGGGCTGCCAGAGATTAAATATCGGCCCCTTGAGCAAAACCCTTTGTCCTTAAACATCTGGTAAATGAATAAATCCAAATGTTTACTGGATGTTAAAATATACACTCAGGCCTCAGTTAGTCAGGAGAAATTCTGACTAATTTGGGGCTTTCGCTACAGGGTGAAATCGGTGGTCCAATTTTCAGAGGTACAAAACATGATTGTTCACATTCAATGACCTTTTTGTAAGTCAGTGAATCTCTCATCCTGGAAATGACTAACGTGACATTTCCATAGTCTGGAGTTTCACCAAGCCACAATTAAAGCCCTGATGTCCAGATGGAGACATTTTGAGACAACAATGTTCCGAAAAAGGTGGTGGAGGGGCGAAAGCTTTCAACTGTAACGAAACGAGAGCCCCGATGCCACCCTGAAGGGCAGTACAGGACCCTGTGTTCTCATCCAAAAACCTCAATCAACGAAAAGATAAAGAGGAAAAAACTGGCATCGCAAGAACAATCATGACTCTTCGGGACGGTTTGGGACGGAAAAGGCTCCGATGGAACAAGAGATGTACCACGCCTTTCGGGATGCTTTGGAGCCATGATGTCTTAGGTTTTTCCGACAACTTTAAACAACAAAGTTTTATGCTGAAACAGTTTCAGGCTATGAAGCAACGTCCGGAGACACAGTCATTCTTAAGGACGAACATTTGCTTCTACAAATCCCGGAGTGGAATATGTGCTTGACAAACACTGCATTTGGCTTCTGTACATCTCAGAATCTCGGAATCTAATCTTAACCTTTTATCCTCTCATGAGGTGCTTTATGGCAGGGCGGACAAATGGACAGTGATAACGTCCGCTTCTCCATTTCAGTCCTACAGACAGCCACAATCACTTCAAACCTAGTTAGAACCCTAAAATGTATCTGACATTGTTAGTTTAGCTACAAATTGCAATGGATTTTCCAAACAGGAGCTGTCAACAACCAATCAGCTCACCATCGTGGAACAGAAATGGAGCTCGCTAGGCTTGCCGAGGAGATTTCTACGGACAATTGGCTATCAGAAACTTCCACTTGGGCTGTTTACATGATTGCAGCTTGATTTGCGCTCTGTATTGTGAAAGGCACCGTTTCAACGACTTGCAGCAATCCTTGGCATCACGTGTGAAATGTCGTGATGTGATGCGAGATCCTGTATAACGTTGGCTAATTTTACAGCAAGAATAAGGAAAGACGTATCCGATGGTCTGGTGTAGTCAACATGATATTAAGTGACATCAGTTTAAAAAAAAGAAAAAAAAAAAGTCTTTTAAATCATGATATATAAAACCTCGTTCTCAGACGCTGGTGTTCTTTTACTGCAGGATTTTCCCAACTCGAAATACAGTCATAATACACAGGTATAGAGTTCAACAATAAAAAAATAAAAAAAACATTGTGCTGCCAAAACTGAATGCAAGGAAAGAATGAAACACAGCAGGGGTGTGCTGTTATGGGACAATTAGGAAAGTATGAAGTGGACGGTGCAAAAGGGAGTCGTTTTTTTTTTTTTACCTCGGCAAGTTCCAACACTAACATTTTTTTTAATCTGTCAAAGAAACGACACCGTATTATCCTAATTAGAATTAAATTGAGTGTTGTGGAACATCTGTGATACAAGTTCCTGTCGTTAACGGCAAAAAAAAAAAAAAAAAACATTCACCGGGTTCGTAAGTAAAGTTTTTCCTACTGCTATGAATGAAGCACTGACACTGGACATTAATGGAAGTAGGTTAAAATCGATCCAAGACATAATAAATAAATGAATAATGCATGAAGCATAAACTTTGTCAAAAAATGTGGTTGGAAAAAAAATTTTTTTTTTTTTTTTTGGATTTCTCCCCGATTTTTCTCCCTAATTTAGTCGTGTCCAATTCCTCCCCGTCACTAGGGGGCTCCCACATTAAGGCTACTACCACCACTCAGCCAGGAGGGCCGAAGACTATCACGTGTTTCCTCCGAACCACGTGACGCCAGCCGACCGCATCTTTTCGAACTGCTCGCTCGCGCACCATTGGGGGCGGCGTAACACACTCGGGGGACAGCGCTATCCACTCCCTCCGTTGCGCGAGCTCACAGACGCCCCTGATTGGCTGTAGAGCCGTGATTAATGTGGGAGCACTAAGTACCTCTCATCCCTCCCCTCTGAGGGAGCTCGGCCAATCAGCTCTCTCTAGACCTCCGGCTGCCAGAGGTTACAGCACCACCCGGGATTCGAACTAGCGAAAATTACTTAAACGTCTGCTGTAAATGCATCCTAAAAAAACAGTTATAATAAAACACTAGTAGAAATCACTGCTAGATTTGATAGTGAAAGTAACAGATACACAATGTGCCGCGAACTCACAGGATTGTGACTAAACAGCTGTGCGGCCATAAGAAAACCACTTAGGCTGATGAGAAAAAAAGACTTCAGTTTACCAAAAGATTGGACTTTGGAGCGATGGGAAAAGGTCACATGGTCCGATGAGTTCTTTATAGATCGACCCTATTCCAGAGTGATGGGCGTGTCAGGGTGAGAAGGGAAGCGCAGAAGGCGATGCATACTGTAGTGTCCACTGTAAAAGCCCTTGGACGCAGTGTTATGATCTGGGGTTGCTTCAGTTCAGGTCTATTATCAGCAATGTTATGCGGTAAGAAATTGAAGTCCACTGACGACCTGAATGTACTGAATGACCAGGTTATCACATCTATGCATCCATTTTTCTTTAGTGATGACACGGGGATGTTCCAGATCCCGAATAGTGACAGAGTGACTCGGGGAGCATAAGGATATCATTGCTTATATCGAACTAATTTTTTTAAAGTGTGATACAGATCTTTCTACAGAAACAATGAGCATTGCTAATACAGAACTGGTATCTGAATCATGGCCAAGACTTCCATCCGAGCAGCTGGTACAGAACTTAATCAACATTTTTTGGCCAGTCGGCTTCGAGAATACAACAGCTGTGTTTTAAAAACTGAATGAATATAATAAGATGTATGTAACGACAAAAAAGGAAAATGCAGAACAACATCCTAGACACACAGAATGGTGTTGCAGGTTTACTTTACAGTACACAATAACTCCACAGGACTAAAATCCATCAAGATAAATGCGACAACTGTGAAAAGCTACAGAAACCGAGCGCGAGTGAGATTGCGTCCGAAACATCGAGCCCGATGCTAATATTTCAAAGTTGGCAGGATTGCATCCACATCTGGAACTGGATGTTATAACACACACACACACACTTGTGCAATATTCTATTTTCCCTCACATTTTTTTTTACCATTCTTTCACTGCGCCTTTCTTTGCGCTCAGGTTCGACTTCTGTTGAAGTGATTCCGCTGACATGTCGTTTGAACACTTTCGCAATATCTTTATGCTGAAATAACCTGCATGTGTGTGTATGTGTGTGTGTGTGTGTTTGTGTGAGAGAAGCTGTGTTGAGAAAATGTGTTGCTTGCTTCAGACCATGCGTTCGTTCATCTTTAGTAAACACATTATCCTGGTCAGGGTTTTGGTCGGTCTGGATGCTCTCCCAGAATCGCTGGGCGTGAGACAGGAATATATCCGAGACAGGATGCAAGTCTATCATAGGGAAGCACACACACACACATACACACACAGATACACACTTACACACATTTATACTCCTATGCTCTGTCAGATCTATGGGAAATTTTGAGCCAGCCATGTTTTTTTGCGAGGTAGGAGGAAACTGGAGATTCCAGGAAGAAACCCTCACAGATATAAAGACACCAGAGCAGACAAAACCCAGTGCTCAGGACTGATGAACCCTGGATGCTGGAGCGGTGAGGCAACAACACTACATCCTGTAGCACACATGCAACCAGTACCCAGATTGTTGTTCTTAATGCAAAAAATAAATAAATAAATTTTAAAAAATGCCGCCGGCCTCTGTTTTCAAAAGTATTGGCACCCTGGCCCGAAGTTCCTGCACTGATTTCTATCCGCTGTGCTTTTCTATCCTTTTCTTTCTCTCTTTGTTAAGCTGAACACATCCATCGGAAAGGTGCATCCAGACCATGAACGAATTCATTCCATGTAGCGCAAAGGGCCCGGGAAATAAAAATCTCGCTTTCTGATAAAAAGGCAGAAGAAGGTGGATATCTTTACAGGAAAATCAGTAAAGTCATACAGCACAAAAAAAATTGATTTTGGATACGACATATTAGATACCGGTTACAGATATATAACAAAATATGCTTTACAATACAACACAGTATGGGATTAAGGGATTAATAGCGATATATTGTACATCCAGATGTTACTTCGGCAGGTCTCTATGGAAAACATTTCATTTGACTCTGCCCACACACACACATGCGCACACACACACATAGAGCAAAACTCGGCCACCTGTGCACTTTCCTAGCCCATACAAGGTGCTGTTAAGAGCAATTACTAAGAAAAAAGAAAAAAAAAAAACAGAAAGAAAGAAAAAAAAAAAGAAATCCACACCTGTCAGTAAAATTAAATGCAGCACTACGGCGCTTGCTGTTAAGCACACAACAGACTTGTCACGCCGGGCGGAGGGCATGGCGAAAAAGAAAAATGCAGTGGGAGAATAAGGGCCAGTAATAGAGGCATTTTTTCCCAAGCATACAAGTCAGATGTCCCCGTTTTTTTTTTTTTTTCATTTTTCTTTCATTCCGGCACTGTTTCGCTGGGACGCCGCAACACATTCCATCACATTCATCCCGTCATATCCTCACAAAGGCTGCTATTGTCTCAGTGGACGTCGACGCTGAACTGCTTGTACCCTCCAGTGCAAGAGAAAGAGACAGATGCTCTTGATGTGCTCTCGGCAGATAAGCGGACATCCTCGGCTCAGCCTGTGTCGCTGTGTGACGCCTGGGAGCGGCATGTCCCCCCGCGCACGCAGACGTGCACACGCCATCCCACGCTGCGACCGAACAGGCCTCATATTCACACACACATACATAGGAAAAAAAGGACCCGAAGCCTGAATGCCTTTTCATTATCTAACACAGTGCATTCATTTTTCATGAAAGCGGCGCAATTACAGCCTGATGGCGTTCTAACATGCAAAGATCACGCTGAACTGAGACTTTCACACGTGTGAAAATGATTAAGAAGCGTTGGCTGCGTTTTCCACTGTAGAGTCACGCTGAACCCGAACAGGCCCGACCGTCTCCTTAGGCAGCGGCGATGATGGATGCGTGTGTGTATATGTGTGTGAGAGGATAAATAGTTAAGCACAGATGTGCAGATGACGAAAGGCTAAAGTCAGCAAATCCTCTCCTGTTGTGAAACCTATGAGTGAGGTTATTGTTTCTCGAGTAGATCGCGGATGACAAAATGGCCAGAGATTAAACGTCTCATTCAGGCTTTAATATTTCGCCCTGTCGCCGCCATCGGCGTTAACTGACGCGAACTGACAAAGCTGCAGGTTAAGCGTACAAGTAGAAGGAAAGAGGGTTTGTTAGAAGAATGATGATCAGCCCTCTAGCGCAGGTCCAGAGAAATCTATAGCAAGATATATTAAAGCTGTTCTAGTGGCTCATGATGGCTGACGTATAACATACCCAACACACGATATACTATGGTATATTTTTTGTTTATTTTTTTCTGCAGTTCTATAGTGTTACCTCCTGAAACTGACCTGAACCGTAATTGAGATTATATGTCATAAAGCTGCACAAAATCACCCACAAAGGAAAAATCTATGTAGTTCCTCTTCCTGGAAGACCCCAGAGGTTGTTCGAGAACATGCGATTATAAACAGAACAAAGTTCTGGGAAAAGTATCAGTCAGGATGTGCTCATTAAAAAATCTCATGCTTTGAAAACAAGGCATTATTTCTAATAATAATAATAATAATAATAATAATAAAACATTATTTAAAAAAAATGAAACGGGCACGACTCCAGTGGAAGTCAGTGACCGGGTAAAGAGACAATTAATCAGAAGGAAACATAATTATGGGTTATTCTGTGAGTCATGACATTCTGTAGAATCCCAATCAGGTTTATTTCATTTCGGTTGTAATGTGGAAAAGTTCAAGTGTTAACCGGAACACATTCGAGAAATTTCTGTAAAATGGTTACTGTACAGCAAGTTTCTGTAAATGCTGCCTCCTACGTAGTAAGCGGCTTTACTGGAAGATACAGTATAATCGAGTGGTAATCAAGGTTATCTGCAGTTACACACGAAGCTACTGTAGCGTTAAACGTATGATGCGTATGATGCGTGCCACATTATACTGTGCTTGTTTCTTTCTCTCCCTTGCAACCTTCAGGCCCTTACATTTAAAAGGATTTTTATATATGCTATTGCTAGACGAGTTACATTTACTCTGTTACATTTACTTAAGTAACTTTGTGGAAAAAAGGATACTAGGAGTAGTTTTACTGCACCATACTTTTTACTTTTACTTAGATTTGTATATTTGTGAAGAAGAAACGCTACTCTTATTCCACTACATTCGGCTACACTCGACTCTTTAGGTATTCTTTGTGTTATGCAGCTGGTGGATCTACCATGTGACTGTTTTTCACCAATCAGATGGAGCAACAATAATCACATGACTCCGTTTGACCAATCAGCCGCAATAACAATAACCACATGACCGCACAGAAGAGGGAGAGTGGGGGGAGGGGCTTGTCTTCAGCAGTGGTAGACAGTGAAGCAAACATGTCACGGTTAGCTTAGCTGCTTTATTTAATGTTGCAATTTTTACATATATAATCAGCAAATAAACTAGTGGCTAAAAATGTATATCATTTTCTTACATTTGTTCTGCTGGACACAGTTTATGGTTAAGTGAGACCCCTTGTACACATGTTCTAATGTTATTTTCTGCTGAGTCATTTGCACAGTCATATCTTACACAGCAAAGAGTCTACACTGTTCAAACATACAGTAGGTATTTATTTCAAAAGCTTTATATTGTGAAAAAAAGGGAGATTAGGAAATTATTCCAAAATTTGCTATTTTGTAAAGATATTTATTTTTATTCATTTATTTTATTAAATTTGATCTAATTGGCTTGTTTAAAGCCTTGGCTAATACTAGAGTGGAAAAATGACAAAAAAAAAAAGTTTATTTTTTTTCTCACTTCAAAACCGCTTTACAGGAAACCTATGGGTGTGTCAAGGAGGGTTTGATCAGTTCTTTGTCTGAGGTCTATTTTGTGGTCCATACACCATAAGAAGAATTAGTGAAAGAATTTTCCTTATAAGGGTCCTACGATTGACTGGGGTTGATACGATACATGTGAGAGTGCATGTATGCCACCCCTGGCCAATCCGCACCCTAGACTCATAGCAACAAAAGGCTGCAGCATCAGCTGGGATTCGAACCCACAATCGAATCCGGATGACATGAGAATTTTTTTTTTGCTCTGAGACTGATCACCAGTCACAGCTCATCAAGCCGAATACCGTCCAATTCCACTCACTGAGTGATTGATCAGCGAATCATTACTAAGAAATGTGTGTTAATAAATCATTTCCAAATAATTACATCAATAATGCATTCAGAATGCTGCTCTCTAGATCAGGATCACGTCATACATCTGTCTTTCAGAAATGATTGTAAAAATTTGGCTCTTTTTTTTTTTTAAAGGCTTAAATGGCCTTGTCACTTTGTGCTAGCTAAAGGGGTAGAGTCAGCATTATTACTGCTTTCTACTTAACTCAGAGCTCGATGCTAAGTCAGTGTTTATCTGTTGCACAGTTGAAAAGAAAAAAAAACACACAAACGACCCAACCTTTACTTTAAAGCTTTACTCTGTCCGAACACCAAACGCGCATAAGCTAGCCAGCTAAGTTTATGTGTTATTGATATGTGTGGTCACTTTATTTGCTTTCTCAAAAAGGCATACTGTAGTATCAGTCTTATAGATTTAACTTAATTGCCTGTCTGTATGCTGAGCATAGCAAATAATACTACAATCATGTTTAAAAGTAGAGAAGCTGTCTTTGTCGAATAATTGATACGAAGCAGTATCTGAACGCAAAAACTGCAAAATGAACACCTTTCTGTGTTTCCAAGTAAGAAGTCGAGAGGATTTTTGTTTGGTTTTCCAAGCTCGAGTTTGGGTTTTAGATCAATGCAGCACAAAAATGTTGGGACCTTTCTACTTGGAAACCTGCAAGCTGTTAACAAACATGTCATGGAAACGCATTTACACAACAATTGCATACTAGTTGCTTAAATCACATGCTCTTCCAATTAGCCCCCTCAGGCTTCATGCTGATCTGCATTGCTTCCTGCGCTGTGTTTCATTGATCCCGTATCATCATAGTCAGGCCTCCCTACCCCAACCAAAACACCACAATGAGCACGACGTCGCCATGAACGGTGGACTTTACTCCCTGCATTGATCGCCCAGAAGGCTGGAACTTGATTCCAAATGAATGCTGAAATCGTGGCAGGACATGCAGTCGATCAGCAGCCGATCCCCCTGATCCATTTCTATCACGCTGGGTTATAAGAACAGAGCTCACAACTCAGCTTACTAGGGGGGGGGGGGGGGGAATTCTAACAGCACAAGCTTTGTAAATTCAGGATTAATAAATCAGCAGCCCCAGTGCTCAGAGTACTCTGCTGATGAAGAGATGGAAAACCAAGGAAATTAAAAAAAAAAAAAGAGTGAGAATAAGATCAAAGTATGCTGCTCTCATTTTTGATGTGCACGCAAGACCTCGGAGTTAATTGGCCCTTATGGGACTTAAAAGAAAAAAAACACCTATTCAGGATTTCCAGACTTTCACTTACCTGTGTGTGTGTGTGTGTGTGTGTGTGTGTGTGTGTGTATGTATGTATGTATGTATTGTATGGTCCAAAGCCACCTTAAGAATGATTTATCCAAAAGTTTTTGCACTGATATGTCAATCTAAATAAGCATATTATTAACAAACCCCAGCGCATGCCTTCTTCTCCAGCACGATCAAGCACATAACTCGGAATATTTAAGTCCCAATTTTTTTTTCTTTCTACTCCAGCAAGTTTGCTAAGAGGCTTTGTTTGAACTCACAGAAACCTCGTGACAATGTCCAGCTGGTAAACATGCTGCCTGACTAATTTTAGCCTGTAAAAGTGAAACACATGGGAAGTCTCATCTGATTTGCATACACTGAAAAAACGATTACATGACTTGTGTTACGATTATATAACATCTCGATGCTTCAAAATCTTCCGGTAGGTTTGCATTCCAGGAGCATAATCATTACTAAGCTACTTACTATAAATACTAAAATCACAAACTGCCTCTAAACACTGCTCATAATAACTGAACACAGTATAAAGTGAAATTATTTTCCACAAACAGGTAGAAAAATATTGCACAAGACTGCTGAATTGGTGTGTGTGCATGAGTGCGTAAGATGTGTGCATGTGCAAGATGTATTACTTGTATTGATTTATTACTTGTTTTTCCTGATTAGCAGCACTGCCGCTAACTAGCAATTGGAAAAAGGGATGGGGTTCAGGTGAATACTTTATCAAGAGGTGTGTCTAGGTGCTGTTATAGTCAGATCTTTTGTCTAGCTAAAAAAAAAAAAAAAAAAACCTGCAAACGGTCAAAAAAGTTTCCTCATTTTTATCTACAGTCTGGGCCGAAGTTTGGACTTGGTTTCTACATTCTAGAACAATTATGGATTTTCTCAAAACTATGAAATAACTCATATCTCATTAGGTAATTAAACAACAACAACAGTTGAACTGTTATTTTAAGACATGAAGATCAGCTGTTCTGGAATAGCTCTTGCAAGAACAGTATCATCAAGTGCATTTGCAAAGCACCATCAAGCACCATGATGAAACTGGCTCTCATGAAGACCTTCCCAGGAAAGCCAGACCAAACCTTACCTCTGCTGCAGAAGAGAAGTTCATTTACCAGTCTCAAAAATAACCAATTACAAACAGCGCCTCAGATTAGAGCCGTTATGAACGCTTTACAGAGCAGAAGTAGCAGACCCATCTCAATATCAACTGTTCAAAGGAGATCACTGTGTATTTTGGACACCTTCAGCATAAAAGAAATACTAATCAGAAAAGACCATGGAAGTCCAACCTTTAACTGGTAGAGTAGATCTGAAAACTGCAGACTTCCCTGACCTGAAACATTCCTCCCCTTTACATGTGTCCCATCCATAGCATGTGCTTTAAAAACAGTGAAAGTGAAATAGAAAATCACAGTGAAAACCTTCATATGAAATGCGGCGCAGGTACGTCACGAGCATTTCAGTTCTGGTTCTATTTCAGTCTCATTTCGCTGAGACATGAAGCTATCCGTCAACTTGATCAGTGTTATTTTAGTGAGCGAGCGAATTCCGAAATGTAGCTTACAAGGATTTGGACAGCTTTATCCACGGGGACTGTTTTATCGCTGGGTTTTTTGAACTAGATCTTTGCAGGCATGAAGGCTCAGGCCAGGTTGAAAGGGAAATACAAAATATCGACAACATTTTGGTAAAATCTATTTTTGTTGAAGGACGGCACGCCCAGGGTCTGGTTTCGATTCCCGCCTCGGGGTCTGTTGTGCATGGAGTTTTCTTGTTCTCCCTGTGCTTGGTGGGTTTCCTCCGGGTACTCCGGTTTCCTCCCACAGTCCAAAGACATGCAGATTAGGCTAACTGGCGTTTACAAATTGCACAATGTGCGTGCGTGAGTGTGTGCCCTGAAATGCACTGCCACCCCATCCAGTCTCCTGGTATAGGTAGGCTCCAGGCCCCCTGCGACTCTGTATACAGGATAAGGCAGTATAGATGATAAGTGGGTGAGAGTGTGAGATACAGTATTCATGTTGATATAGAGTGTATAAACAGGGGAAAAAAACGCTATTTTGACCAAAAAATTGGTTTTCGGTCTGTTTTAGCCAAAAAGAATGCGTCATATTTCTTACTTAAACCACAATTTAATTGTGTTATATGGAGTAATAAGTGTGCTTGTGTATGTACTGTAGTGGGAAATATTAATACATTTTGACAATCATTAGTAGCTATTAGTGCCTAGTCAACCAGTCTATTACAGACATTAGAGCTGTGAAACATACTCAAACTGTTGATTCAATTCAATTCACTATCACTAATGTTTATTTTTTCTCTCAAGTAGCTTATATTTCTTATGCATTTTGAAGTATTAGAAACATTAATAAACATTGAAATGCTGTGTAATTTACAGTAAGATCCTGATTGTTTAAATGTCGTGTCTTTTACGAATAATCTTTTTCTTCTTTCGCTTCACACTCCAGTCCAGTAGGTGGCTGTAATGCACCAAACCACCCATTAAATCACAAGAAGAAACTGTGATAGTAGTCTGACAATGAGAGTATTTTGCAAGTATTTTGTGGAATATGGAATAAAATCACTGTCAAAAATAATCGTGCGTAAAAAAAAAGATTTGTGTGTAATTCTGTGTTTTGTCCGAGTTGGATTCCAAAATCTACGGCCACGACAGCTTACAGATACGATATTTAGTGTGTTTGTTACAGTACAACTCTGAAATATACGATTGTGACCGTTTACAGACACAAAACCTGTTTTTACAACTCCTCTGTTACACGGACGAATTGCGAAATTACGCCCATGAATGTAGTGTGTTAAAAAATACGTCATCAAGGCCACATGCACAGGCGTTACTATCCGAATGAGGAGGAATCGATACGGCGCGTGCGCCCTGCCACCGTTTTAAACTCCTACAATCTTACCTGCTATAGTTAAAACATCTCTGTAATTTTACTTCTCTTAAACATGTACGAATCTGGGGAAAAAAGAAAACTTACCTGAGACGATGAGAGAGCGCTCGGCTGCTGATCTGCCATTTTGTGGTTTAAAAACGGTGGCCGAATCGATTCCTCTTCCCTCGGATCTTAATGCCTGTGCATGTGGCCTTGATGGCGTATTTTTGACAGCGGTTTAACACACTACATTCATAGGCGTAATTTCGCAATTCGGCCGTGTAACACAGGAGTTGTAAAAACGTTTTGTGTCTGTAAGCGGTCAGAGTCGTATATTTCAGAGTTGTGGCCGTAGATTTTGGAATCCAACGCGGACAAAACACAGAATTATACACAAATATTTTTTTTTTTACGCACGATTATTTTAGACAGTGATTTTATTCCATAGTGGACGATACAAGTGATTTGTATTTTCTTCAAAAGCTGCGGTATATTTTCAAGGAATTTGTCGGTTTTATACCGGTTAACGCTTCAAAGTTTAGTTGAATCTTTTGAAAAGTGTAAACCGATTTTGAATCGAAGACTGACCCACTGACTCAGGGAATCGACTTGACTGACAAAAGGTCGATTTAAACACGCAGCTGTCATACACGGCAATTCGAATCTGTAGATCCCAGATCCAATCTCCGTGACTCTGCTTTGTAATCCGACTCGTCCGTATGGTTTACAAGTGTTGGTGACTCACGCAAACCGATGCTGAATGACCGCTATTCTTAATGGTGTGGGAATTGAATAACAAACCGTATAACCTGTCAAAAGGTTTAAAAGCTGGTTGCCTGTGCAATTGTCATGGCCCTACTAAGTTTGGACTCTGGCCTCGGGGAACAGTGCATGAGCAGGAGATTGATGATGAGAAGCTGGGATGGTGAGAAATGAAGACATTTTGGAACTGGATTAACAAGAATTAACCTCCGCCTTAAAAACTGAATAGCGGCTAATTAAAAACATAAAACTAATTGAGAATGTGAAAAAAATATAACAATTTTAATTGTTCTGTGTAATCTTTTGCATTTATGGTTTGTAGATTGTTGACTGGAAAGCTTAATGTCCATTCACAATAATGCCACCAATATGGACTGGATATTACTTCGTAGAGACATGGGAAAATTTGATTGAATTAAGTATCGTAATTCTTCTGTGCGGAAATTTTTTTATCACCACACTGACTCCAAATCTTTTTTTTTCCCCCCCCCCTACTTATCATTTTGACATTTTTGTATGTTGTATTTGCGGCTGTAACATGTCGCTGTTCCTCTATAATCCTACAGGTGGGGCACTCTAAACTATTCAGCACAGCGTCCTTAGTGGTAGTTTGCTCAGGTCTGAAACATCTGAAAAGACTAAAAAAAAAACAACAACAATTTTTTTCATTACATTTGAATATTTGTAAAATCCTGATATCGCAATCCAAAACGAATCAACACCTAGGTATCGTGATAATATTGTATCAACCGATCCTTGGTCATTCGCATCCCTATTATTTTGTATGTGTAATTGTATCTTTGTGTTATAGAAATAAAAGAATTCATGATTTAGACATAAATGAATGTTTTGCATGATACGATTGTTGAGTCTTTTACACATGACTAACAGAAACTGACAGCTGAGTTGCGTTTTTCTGCTGTAGCAGTGCGCTAATGTGAAGTCACCACGGCTGGGGTGCATGTCTGTATCTAGACACAACTAGGTTTCAGATACGGAGCTCCCATTTGCTATATTTAGTAGTAAGAAATAACCATCTGGCTGACAAAACCTACAAGCGTGCTTTCTGTCTGGTCACACTTTATTGTGTGTGTTCACTCAAACGTGAACAGCTATGAAAATGTTTATATTGGCTACGTCCCCAGTGTGTATCATGGCAATAAATTTGGCGGAAATGGAATTCGCTTTCTATTTACTTGTTTTGTTGGACATTCTATTGATTCTTCTGAAATTATCCGAACGGTATATCATCGTCGGTTTAATGGCCTTTCGGATGTATGACTCACATTTCATAACCGAGTTACTTGTTTACAGATTAAATCATTTACTCAGTTAGTACTTGGGTGTAGCAGCCTGTTTCTATTAAATTGCTGTACAGTAATCAGTGTGCATTCACAAAGCCGGGAAGGGGGAAAAAAAAAAGAGAGAAAAAAAAAATGAGACCTTGGCTGAAAAGCTGGTGGATTTTCAATGTCACAAAAACTGTTGCTTCTCTCCACCTACACCACTATTTCTAGGAAAACACTGAGCGAGGGTGGGAAAAAAACATTCTTCGCTCCCACCCCAATTAGCAATATGCCGCTGCTATGCCATATGTTATGCTTGCGCCTGGATGACAACAAAGCATGAAGGTCATTACCGCTCACCTGTTTCCAGAGGAAGCTGTCCTCCAGGTTGAGGCGCCAGGCTGTGATCAGGTGGATGGAGGAGAGCGCCACTCCGCACAGCACCGCCGCTGTCATGCGCACGGGCAGCAGCGTGTAGGTGATATAGACGAAGAACACGGAGGTCCAGACGCCCTCCGAGGCGCTCCGTGGTTCCACCATGAAGACGCCGAACGACTGCACCACCACCAGGACCACCACTACCAGGTAGCTCACTATCCACATGCAGTCCTGGTGGAAGCCGGTGCGGTTACACACCACCATCATGGACAGGAAGAGCGCCATCGCTACAGCGAGTACAGACACGTACAGGACATTTACATCCTGAGTCCTGAGCACACAGTGAAATGTCAGCATGAGTCCACACACGAGCACAAGCACGCCCATGAGCATGGTCAACGAGCTCTGGTTCAAACGGAAGAAATAGCGCTGGTAGAGGCGCTCCAGTTTCGCCGACTCAAACTGCTTGGACTGGAAAACGTGCACGACCTGCGACAGGCACCCTAACACGGTCGTGCCCACTTCCCCGTCCTCGTCCTTCTCGTCCTCGTCTTCTTCCTTCATCCTTTTGGATTCGCCATCCTCAATGGTTAGGTCTCCTTTCTTCCCGTAGTGGTCCTCTTGCCAGACGCAGCGTGTGCTGAAGGTGCTCGTACCGGCGCCGGCTCCCGCGTGGGGCGGCGCTTCGGCGGCTTCGGGGTCAGCCAGGCAGCTCATGTAGCGTCGGCGCCAGTCCCTCTTGCGCCACCGCTTGCGCCCATTGCGCTCGCCCCAAGCCGTCTTGTGCTCGTCCGCACGGGTGACTAAAAAGCCGCTGACCCAAGACATCCTGAATGAAACAGAGGGTGAAGTTAAATAGTTAAATTGTGTGTTTCAAAACACAGCAGTGCCCTTGAATCTGTAACGCTTTAAACCAAATTCAGTTGGATCAAAAACATGGCAACGTTTTTTTTTTTTTTTTTTCATTTATAGGTTCATGTTCATTCCTCACGTGTGTTAAATAAAAATCGTTTTTTTTTTTAAAGAGGTCACCTTACCTGCTTGGTTTCTTGGTGGTTTTGCAGCCCTGCCTTCCTCAGCCAGGTCCAGCATTTAACCCTGTGTACAGAGCTGATGGTGGCCGCTTGGTCTGAACACACACAGGGTGTGACTGAGAGATCCAGGACACCCAGTTAAGCAAACAGTCAAGTAACACAAATAACACGAGTGAGCCGAACGCCGACGGCTCCGCATCTCTGAGCTGCCCGAGTCTGTTTGTTCGATAGAAAGATAACAGAGACAGGACAGAGCACAATATCAGATCGGAGCAAAGAGTGCTTTACAAGTTGTGTGTTATGAGTAAACATAGCGAGTCACTGTCAAATACAAGGCTAGGGAGAAGAAGAAGAAGAAGAAAAAAAAAAAAGATTCTCATGAAGTTCCCATTCCCACCAGCAAATGCCACTATCAGCAAAACACCATAGATCACTCACAGCTGTTTTGACTTTTAAAGATTCCCCCTAAAACGTTCAGGATATCAAATATCGCATACACGAACACTAAATTGTTTGTTGTCATTGCATGTATAGATATACACCAGCTAACACAGAATGTCACCAGAACATGGCCTGGATGGAATGTTACAAAAAAATGAATATTCCTACAATGTTGTGAAAACATGACGGAACGCTGGTTGGCTTCGCAGTGTTTTTCGAACAACACTGATATGACGTTTGTCTCTATAACAGAGTATATATATAAACATTCTTGTTACAAATACAGTATATATAATGTGTTCTCGGAAAAAAAATTATACCAAACTGTACTTTCCCTTGTCATGGAAATGGTGCCCTCAGCCCACACACTGGATAAAGTGTAGCTTATAAAAATAATTAAGAGTATACAAATGGACCATTAAACTGTGATTCATGCTAGACACTAGGCATGGGAGCTGGGAGGGGGTTCGATTCAGTTACGTATCATGATTCTTTTGTGTGACTGACCCCAAAAGCATGTTTTTTTGTTTTTGTTTTTTGTTTTAGAAAAAAATCTAAATCAGAAAATGTATAAAATCATTACCGTGATACAAATCGAATCGCCACCTAGGTATCATGATAATATCATATCGCCTAGTCCCTTTTGATTCCCATCCCTACTATGTTAAGATTTAATTATTTGTCACGTGTGCTTTACAGCACAGTGAAACGAGTTTTTCGCATATCCCAGTTAGAAAGCTGGGGTCAGCGCGCAGGGTTAACCAGCATTCAGCACCTCTCGAGCGGATAGGGTTAAGGGCCTTGCTCTAGGGCTCAGCAGTGGCAGCTTTGCGCTGCTGGGATGCGAACCCCCGACCTTGTGATCGGTAAGATATAAAAGGTGCCAATGTTATATACGTGAACGTACCTCCCGAGAACAAGGAAAGTTCAGTTCAGTACCCTTACTTTGTTATAGTGTTAATTTGCAATATATAGACAGTATATTAAATATATATATATATATATATATATATATATATATATATATATATATATATATATATATTTGTAAAACATTCAAAACATTCCAGGAACCAGGTATTCACAGAACTGTGTTATTTGGCTAACCACAAAATATTAGCTAGGTTAGCGGTCTAGAGCCACGGTTTTCAAACCCATCGCTGTGTCATGTGGCGTATAAATACTGTTTTATTTATGATTTGTTTATTGAGTAATATTTGACTGGGAACTTGAATCCAAACCTCAATAACTCACATAAATAATCAATGACTGCAGGAATATTAATGTATTGTGTGAGTGGAAAGTTCAAACATGACAAAACGTTTCCATGGTGATAATTATACTATAATATTCTACAACGGGGTAAAAGATCTGAAGTGATGATGGATTATACTTTATGTATTTTATATGAACGTGTACTGATAGGGTCCACGTTTTGTTAAATATTTGCCAAGCCCTGATAGCCCTTGCGAAACCCCTGAAGTATTTGACGAAACATTTTAATTATTAAATTCAGGTGTTTCAATCAGGTCCCTTATCCCCAGGGAAGGGCAAGCTTAATGCTTCAGCATACCAAGACATCTTGGACATTGCTATGCTTCCAAATCAGTTTGGGGAAGGCTCTTTTCTATTCCAACATGACTGTGCTGATGACAGTGTTGATAAGTTCGATGTGGAAGAACTTGACCATCCCTCACAGAGCCCTGACCTCAACCCTATCGGGCACCTCTGGGATCAACTGGAACAGAGGTTGCAAGCCATGCCTTCTCGTCCCACATCAGTGCCTGATCTCATAAATGCTCTACAGAATGAACGGACACGGATCTTGTGGACAGCCTTCCAAGAAAAGTGGAAGCTGTTATAGCTGCAAAAGGGGAACCAACTCCATATTGAAGTGTATGTATTTAGATACAATGTCATTGCAGGTTTGGCCAAAAACAGTATATTATACATAAGTTAAGCTTATTATAATATATTATAATAGATTATATATAAGTAGGCTGGGGTCAGGGTGCAGGCTCAGCCATTATACAGCACCCCTGGAGCAGGGAGCAGGGTTAAGGGCCTTGCTCAAGGGCCCAAAAGCAGGAACCTCGCAAGCTTGGACTCGAACCGCCAACCTTCCGTGCAGTAACTATACTGCTGTCTGTAGACAACAAATCTATGATATTGACATCCCAATAAATGACATCATGGCACACTTTCTAAGAGTGTACCGGTAACTCCTTATATAACAACCCGGTTATTAAAGTCATCATTTCTTTTATGTGTATGACATTAAACAGAACGCAAAAAGCTGCCTAGCTTGAAATCCTAGAATTCTAGAGTACGTCTTAAAATGCACACTACATTATTAACCAGTAGGAGGGAGGTTCATGTTCAGGACTGTGTGTACTATTCTCATGCACTCTTTAGGAGGCTAGTATGCGGTGTAGGACACAGGATCAGACTTCGGCTCGCAGACTCTTTCAGATTTTTTTTTTTTTTTAAAGGAAGAGGTAACACAATGTAGACTAAAAACGGACACTGTTTGATGTCATGGTGTAGCAGAATCCCCGTGCACACTGGCCGCGCGCCTACAGGACATGTTTAAAGGGAGAATGTATGGCGCTGTTTCAGATTCCAGCTCAGTAACCAGCGCGCTTGATGATGTGGAGTGACACTAAAGCGCCATGGTGTTTTCTCTCTATCTGTGTGTGTGTGTGTGTGTGTTCGCAGTTATAATGCAATAGGAAATAGCCTGTGTTGTCCCTGATAATGCTGCTGTAGCTGCTCAGTGAAACGCCGCACCGCAAAACAAGCACGCACACACACACACACACACACATATATATATACACATACATACACACACTCTACATGTTCACTGCTAATGTAAGCTATGAAGACACACACACATGCACACACTGTCACTCACCAGGACGCGCTCCGGTTCAGTCTCAGATTCGTGTCATAACCCGGTCACAGTCCGGCTCGCGCCCTGTACGCGCTTCTCCTACGGTTATACACTGTGCCGCTGGCGCTCGCGCTCTGTCGTACACCGCGCAAGTCCGGTCAGCTCTGCGCTCGCGCAGCCTTGGCACAAATCCCAGTGCGCCACCTAGCGGCGAGAACAGCGACAGCAGCGAAGATGTACTTTTTCTCTCGCGCGCGCTCTCCCCGCCCCCCCCCCCCCCCCCCCGCCCCCCTCGTGGAAGGCCGTTAAAGGGCGAAGCGCGCGAGCGCGCGCGCACTCACGGTCAGACGCGCGCGCGATTTTCTGCGTACTATAATGTTTACGTGTTTATGCAACACACACACACGATTCTTGCGAGTGCATGTGAAACGCTACTTACATACAAACACACACACACACACACACACACACGATACTGGTGCATATACAGTGCACTGCGCGTGCACAAATATAGTACCCTCACACACCCTACTAATTATACATCTAAAATATAAATCAGTTGCACACATGCTACATGTGCGCATGGTACTAACACACACATACACTGTACTACTAGAGCACAGATATAAGCAACACTGCTTGCAGGCACACACGTAAATAAGTATATTATTCAATAGCACACATGCTACATGTGCATATATGCATAGAGTAACACACACAATACTAATTATGCATAGTAATAACTCTTTCTCTCTCTCACACACACACACACACACACACACACACACACACACACACACAAGACTCATTATACACAGGAAAAAAATCACACACAATTGCACACGTGATACATGTGCATATATGCATAGTACTAACAAACACACAATACTAATTACGCAAAGTAATTAGTAACTCACACACACACACACACACACACACACACACACACATGCATACTACTAATTATACACATAAGAATATAACTCAATTGCACACATGATGCATGTGCATATATGAATAGTACTAACACACACCGATACAACACACTAATACTTATACAAATACTGTCAGTATGTTAATCAATAGCACTCATGCTACATGTGCATAGATGTATGGTATAACACACACACACACGCTACTCATTATACACATGAGAATATAAATCAATTATGCTTTTATGCATAATAACAACACTCACACAGACACACATGCCCACATTTTTCAGTTACATTCATAGCATTTTGTAGACACCCTTATCTAGAGCAACTTACATTTTGCAGTTGAGGGTCAAGGGCCTTACTTAAGGGCCCACAGTGGCGGTTTCTTAGTGCTAGGATTTAAATGCATGACCTTCCTACTGTATGACCACTCCAACCACTGAACTACCACAGCCCACTCCCACACAAAATAACAAACATGTACATATTACTTTTGCCCTTATATGAAACACTTACACACACTTTCTCATACCTTCAAACTAGTAGGCAAATGCTGTTTTTAAAAAAATTATATTTATATATATATATATATATATATATATATATATATATATATATATATATATATATGTGTGTGTGTGTGTGTAATATATATGTAATATATATGTAATATATATATATGTGTGTTTGGCAGAATGCATGGCATAGCAGTGTAAATTATCTTTTAGGAACTATTAACAGAGTGTAAAATCAGTTGTACAGTACGTTCAGCATTAAACTAAAAAGTCATAGGTTGACATTCTGAGAAACTTTTCATATAATAACATTCACTGTACAGATAAATCTATGTGTTCTTGGTAAAATGCAATGACTTCCAGGAGCACTGATAATTTATGTGCACTCAAACATGCCACACATCCACCCACACGCACGCACGCACACGCGCACACACACACACACACACACACGCACGCACACACACACACACACACACACACACACACACACACACACACACACACACACACACACACACACACATGCATGCACATATGAGACAATGTGGGTATGTGCAGGTGTTTCATCTCCACTGTATAATGTACAAGTAGCATGTGTTTGTGAAATTGTGTCATTCTGGTCATTCGCTCCCGTAATTTGTCCGAACTACTCGAGCTTTCTTTCCAAAGAATGTTTTTACATATTTTCATTAAAAACAACAACGCTGCAAGTATTTTGTGGTATTTTGTCCACTTCATTATTGTGACACGAGAACATGCCCCCAGCAGAAAATTCGAGATAGCGTAATTTGGTAGTATAAATTTTCTTGTCAGAAAAAGCCTCCAGCATTAAAATATATGAAGCATGACTTTATGGTCATGCAAAAGTGCACCAGAAAGTGTTCATGTGAAGAACGCTGGCCTTAATAAATACATCAACACGCATATATCGTCCTGATTGTCTTTCTTTTTTTTTCTTTTTTCATTCCTCAACTCATTCTTTCAAACTCAACATTCTTCAACTCAATCATTATATAGATAGCTAAGTAGATAAACTATTGATCCTGAAGGAAATTCCAGAGACTGCGCAGAAATGGGTTCTGTATCCATAGGATAGGGTATTAAAAATGTAAAAATCAGGGAAAAACAAGCAATTTAACCAAAAGAAATTTAGAAAGAAATTGAATTCCACGTGTTTCAAAAAAGAATTTATGTTGCGTTAAGTCCCCCGTGTGGCGGCATAGTGGTTAGCACTGTCGCCTTGCAATTCCAGGGTCCGTGTTTGATTCCAGCCTCTGTGTGCATGGAGTTTGCATGTTCTCCCCGTGCCTGGTGGGTTTCCTCCAGGTACTCAGGTTTCCTCCCAAGACATGCAGATTAGGCTGATTTTTACATTTAGACATTTGGCAGACCCACTTATCCAGAGTCATCCAGATTCTTACACTAGCTTACCAGGTTAGTAACTAAGCACCATCAGTCAAACACTACTGGAAAGTTATTTATTTATTTATTTATTTATGTATTTTTTTTTTTTTTTTTTTGTGAGAGTCGTTGTTTAAGGAGCCTCGGCTGTACAGACATCTAGAGGAAGTTCATTCCACCACCTAGGTACCAGGCCAGAAAAGAGCCTAGATGCATGTCTCCCTCGATCTCTGAGAGATGGCGAGACCAGCCGAGCAGTGCTGGAGAAAGGGTGGGAACGTGGTGCGGCGCGGGGTGTTCTTAGAGCTGAGCTGAGGGGTAAGTGGGTGCTGGGCCGTTTTTAGCTTTGTAGTCAAGCATTAGGGTTTTGAATTTGACATGGGCAAAATTAAATCAGGAAGCCAGTGCAGGGGGCGGAGAAGTGCGGTGATGTGGGAGAACTTGGGAAGGTGCACTTCATAAGAGCACAATGAAATGATTTCAGTCAGCCATGATAAGACATACCTGGAGCAAACAGGGTTAAGGGCATGGCTCGAAGGCCCAACAGTGGCACCCTGGTGGAGCTGGGACTTGAAGCACTGAACCTTAACATGCTGAGCTACAACTGCACCCAATCAGGGTCAGGGTCACCACGGATTGGAAGCCTATCCTGGGAGCACTGGGCGCAACACAGGGACTAAAACAATGTTGTGGGTCTCCTTGCACATTCATCAAGTCATATGGGCAATGTATCATTGAAAATGCATCTACCGTAACGGCAGGAAACTAGAGAAACCCACACAGACATGGCACAAGAGGAAGTGGCACGCTGCGGTTTATTATCATACCTTCATTGTCATCTGTTTCAATGTTCATTGAGCAAGTCTCATTGATTTATCCTCCCCTTGCTTTTTTTCTTCTTAGATACTCATGTAAGAAATCACTTTCACTACTGATAAACCAAGTCATGCAAAAGAGTGTCAATCATTTCTGTGCTGTACTTCATAATTTAGTTACCGCGGCCTGATACACATCTGTAACCTGCTGCAGGCCGACTGCACTAATCGTCGAGACACGGCGGGTGTGGATGCAAATCTGAGCAAATCTGCCGGAGTTTCTTTCGGGAAACTACCCGCAGGCAAAACGCAGTGTTTTCTCTCAGGCACGCGCGGCATAAGAGCTTTCGCTTTTAATTAGAAAGAAACGGAAATGAAAACAAACAAAAAAAAGTTATGTCAATATCTCTATTGATGTTTCTTATCAAACAAACTGTTTTCAGTAACAGTGATTAATTTATATGCAACTAGGCCTAATGGGGGGAAAAAAAAGTTATCTAAAACCCCTCTCAGGACACTCTTCAGGTTCTACAGTATGTACTGTAGAACCCTATAACAGAGAACGTTTATATAAAACATAAATATATAAATAATGCTTTGAGGAACCTTAATAAAAAACCAAAACGGATGAGAAATATAAATCGGTTTAATGATCAGGCTTGCAAAAGCAGCGATGCACAGAAATGATCCGCGGATTTTGTATCTACGCCAGCGAGCAGCATCTGACAGAATTAGAGCAAAATAAAAAATGACTACAATGAGAACAAACAGTGAGAATGAAGATAACCCGTCCCTGTACACTGCGGGTGAAGACAAATATTGTCTGTTATTAATTTCATTTCTGAAAAAAAAAAGAAAAAGAAAGAAAGAAAGAAAGAAAGAAAGAAAGAAAGAAAGAAAGAAAGAAGTGACACTGCCTGAGCAACTCCTCCGAAGCGTGTGGAACCTCAGTCTGTTTCGTGTTACGAGGCCTGTTTTGAGGATTCTGCCAATTTGCACTGATGTAAACGATGTGTTTGTGTGGCTGCAAGCCTCACCATGCAAATATGGCTCTGTTTGCTTTGCTTACTAAGTGTGACCTCTGAACATAGTTTGGAGTTCCTAACAGAGGTTTGTGTTTGTTTTTCTGGTCATGCTGATGTGGACGAAATTACTGAACCTCCTCACTGTTGCTCAACTATTTCATTAAAATGCTCACAGCATACATTACATTTAGTAATCATGCAAAAAACAACAACAGCAAAAAAAAAAAAAAAAAAACAACAGACAACAAGGTTCTTCCTCAGGTCCAGAAAAGCACTGCAAAAAATATTTCTTATTATTCACGAGCTTTTGTTGATGAAAATGCTTCATCATGATTCAATGCTTGTTTTTTTTAACTGAATTCTACAACTATTATCTTCATCAAATACCATATAAACATACATACTGCGATGTACATACTGTAATATCATATATACATACATACTAAGACATACATGTACAGACCTACTATAACAATTGTTATCAAGCCATTAACATGCACCCAGGATTACAGTTGATGCAACTTTGGCCTATTTCTGCCATCTAGTGGCAATAATATAACAGTGCACAGGTGAGATACAGTGTTACAATAAAATGAAGAGATTGAGGTGAGATTAAAGGCCTCATTTCTCAAGGGCCTAACAATTTTGTGATTTAAAATTAGCATTCCCAAGTAAAAAAGTACTCTGATCTCAAATTATTATGTGGACATTCATTTTACACCAAAGAAGACGTCTATTAATATTCACTAAATTCTAAATTGTTTGCATAACTAGGTTCCAGCCCATGCATAAAAATGATATAGTTTCTAAACAGCATGTTAGTATGCACGATGGCTCTGTGGTTAGCATGTGTGCCTCGCACATGCAGAGTTGGGGGTTGGAATCTTATCTCTGGTGCATGTTCGTGCAGTTTGCATGCAGTTTGCATGCTCTCTTTGTGGGTTTCCTCCAGGCACTCTTGTTCTCTCCCCTCACAGTCTGAAGACATGCATAGAAGGGTGATGGATTCTTCCAAACTGCATGGGGTGCATGAATGTGTGTGCACTGGCAGAACATACAGGGTCTCCTCCACCTTGTGCCCTGAGCTCCCTGAGATAGGACCTCCACAAGTTGAGTGGTATTCAGAATGAATGAATGAATGAATAATATGCTAGTCCAATTACAACACCAAGCCACAAAGTGGGCCTTCCCTATCATCCGTAGAAAAGAACGTCCAGTGCAGGATTCTGATCCAAAGACCACCAGATTATCCAGATAACTTTTTTCCCCCCATATAATCATTAGAACAAGACTCAACTTAAAAACAACCACAGGTTCATTATTACCGGCATGGTGGCTTAGTGGTTAGCCTTGCACCTAGCGGTCACCTTGGAGCTCTGGGGTCTGGATTCGATTCCTCGTGGACTGTGTGGCCTTGGGCACTACCATGGTCATAAAAATGTTAATAAATACGATGGCAATCACACTTGGCTTCCACAGTCCCTAGTTGGACCACAGATGTTCCTAGATGGATGGATGGATGGAAGCTCATTATTATATATAGTAATAATTTGAACCCATGAGCTGTTTATTATAGACTCCTCAATATTTCTGTCTGCCTGGCTTTCCTCTTGGTGAATCAAATGAATCAATTCAAGTAGAGTTTGGTTAGTTTAATCCATCTTCGACAAGAATCAATGCACTGAATCAGCTCATCTTTAACGCTCCAAGATAAAAGTGCTGGTTCAAATGAAACTGCAACACAGGAGTCTAAGAGAGAGCATTGGTGGGGGTTCCTCATTGATGACGACTTTCATATTAATACAAAACCAGAGAATAAAGTTGATCAGGACAGCCTAGTCGAAAATAAGAATGATTTGTTAGCAAGATGCTGTTTGAGGCATTAGAGGTTGTTTTTTTTTTTTTTTTGACAGATTGTACACCGTCCTTGCTCAGAAGACATAAGCCAAACTTGGGGAGAATAAATACTGATGGGAATTCCAATTCTTTTTAATGAGTCAAATCACTCGATTCCTTTTGGTGAACCAATTTGACTCATTATTTTCAACCACATCAATAAAGGTTGTTGTTCTTCACCCTAACGATCACTTATTCTCAACATGTAATATTTAATTGTGTAGAATTTAAAGAAGATTCCTAACCATCAATGTTTTAGTTCACATGTTCAGGGTGCATCATTATCCATCCATCCATCCATCCATCCAGGAACCTCTGTAGTGCTCTCAACCAGCTAGGTCCAAGTCACTATTACACTAACATACACATTCTCATTAACACATATTATTAGCATAATCAATAATAATAATTTATTGGGATATAAATCTTATTTGTTTCTTTATTTTATTTTATTTATTCATAATTCTTTTCCCTGAGGTGTCCTGTAGGCCCAGATGCTGTGAGTGAAAGAGGAGAAACTACCGCAATCTTACAGCAGACTGAAACTTTAGGCACAGGTAAAACCTTTATTTAGTCACATAGAAATGACAGCACATTGAAATACTTTTTTTTTTCCTTTGCATTTTCCAACTTGTTATGAAGCACAGTGATCCTTGAGCAGAGAATGTTAAAGGACTCTATCAAGGGTCCAACTGTGCAGCATGTCGGAGCTGGGACCTGAACCTTTAACCATGTGATCAGGACCTGTGAACCTTAAAGGGAACCTATTATGCATTTAGAGTAAACACACACAGGGCTTTGAGTGAGTCCTAAGACCTATGTTAACTGCAACTTCCAGTTTTAGGAGCAGTTTTGTGTTAACTTAAACGGGACGTATTATCTAAAATTCACTTTTGAATCATTTGTAAATATTCTCCATTGTGCAAGCCAGTTAGATTCCCCCCTCCTAATGTGACCTCATAAAAGAAGATCTCCTCCTCCAGCTTGTTGGTTATCAGCAGTGGCTGATTTACATACACAGTGAAATGGCACATTTGGAGGAGGAGTGAAATGCGCCGACTTTGATGTTCAGTACCAGTCAAAAGTTTGGACATAAGCTTGGATTTATTTTCTACATTCTAGAACAATGCTGGATTTTTTTTTTTAAATCTATGAAATAACACACATGTCCTTGAGATAAAAGTATTGTCAAGTACATTTGCAAAACCCATCAAGCACCACGATGAAACTGGCTCTCATGAAGACCTTCCCAGGAAAGACCAAAGACCAAAATTTACCTCTGCTCATTTAGAGTTACCAGCCTAAAAAAAAAAATGCACCAAAATAAAAAATGTAGAGCATTATAAAGGCTTTGCAGAGCATAAGTAGCAGACACATCTAAAATCAAGTTGAAATAAGATTATTGCATATTTTGGATTGTGTTGTTCTACAATTTAGAAATAAATAATAATAAAAAAAAGATAAAGCCATGGAATTACAAAATTTGTCCAGATTTTGAGAATATGTACAAAATGCATTATCGGTTTCAACTTGAGAATTAACAGACATGCATTGGGGCACCTCTAAGACACCTATGTTAATTGTTAAATAAATTGTAAAATGTGCGCCTTTAATAGAGCTTGTTATTCCTGAGCTGTGAAATACACCCTCTCAGAGATAAACACGTCAACCTTGTCAACTATGTGTTTCATACCTCATTTATGGAAGATGGTGCATGTGGTGTAGCTTCTTATAGGTGATGCTAGACCAAATGTTCTCATCCTCCCGCTCAGAGATATTTTCTGAAATAGAACCATTCACTCTCTTACTTTTTTGTCTATACAGCTTTTTCCTGATCGCGGGGCGGCCTGGAGCTTATCTCAGGAGACTTTGCGTACGAAGCGGAGCCACCTGCTCTTGCACAGATATTATGGTTGCGAACAAACAGAAATAAGTGCAACAGCAGACAGAGTTAGTTGGTGAAACTTGTTTCCAGGATCAGGATTAGGCAAGAGTTTACACAGGAGCTCGTGGGATTGGTCAGGTTTTCTTTTGGAGTGGACGGGAGCGGCATTAACCAAATGTTCAGATGCACAAATATGGACTGCAAGAGTACAAGTAGATAGGATAAGTGTCACCACTGAGTTTAGAAACATGCATATCGAGTCAGCAGTGGCTCTGTAGCCAGACACTGACATGCTGAAGGAAAGGTAAAGGATGATTAAAATTTATGGTATATGGAACAAATGAGCTGTAGATTGTAAATGTAGCTGCAAAGTGACTGACATGCTGCGCATTTAAGCATCAGTAATGTTACTAATGAAACATACAGTAGTTGGTCAATGGTTTTACACTGATGGTGCCTTTTCATTGATGCTCGGGGCTCTTATGCAAAGAATAGAGAACGCATGTGAGCCAGTTTCTTTGTAGCGCTTGATGGTTTTTGTGATTGCACTTGGGGACACTTTCAAAGTTTTCCCAATTTTTCGGACTGACTGACCTTCATTTCTTAAAGTAATGATGGCCGCTCGTTTTTCTTCACTTAGCTGCTTTTTTCTTGCCATAATACAAATTCAACCTCTTTAAATGAGAAGGTGTGTCCAAATTTTTTGGTCTGCACTGTATATATATATATATATATATATATATATATATATATATATATATATATATATATATATATATAACATTATATTTACTGTATGGATGTATGGATATATTTATATATCCATACATGGTCCATTCATATTTTGCAATATATTAATAAATATAAGCACTAGTTTCCTATATATTGAAATGTATTATTTACTATATTGCCATACATTTTTTTTCGTAAATTCGAGGCGGTAATTATACACCTAAAATTAGATAATAAAAAAAAAAAAGGCGATCTGACAATTCTTCACAATATTTATCCACCTACTGTACCTGTTTATCAGAGCATTAAGCTCAGCTCATCTGCTAAAAAAGGCAACTGTTCAACAGAGGTGAAAACAGCTGATACATGACACAGCGCATTTCTGTTGTACACACATGGACAAAATTGTTGGTACCCTTCGGTCAATGAAAGAAAAACTCACAATGGTCACATAAATAACTTTAATCTGTCAAAAGTAATAATAAAAAAAAATTCTATGAACGTTAACCAATGAAAGTCAGACATTGCTTTTCAACCATGCTTCAACTGAATTATAAAAAAAATGAACTCATGGAACAGGCCTGGACAAAAATGATGGAACCCCTAGAAAATACTGAAAATAATGTGACCAAAGGGACATGTTAATTCAAGGTGTGTCCACTAATTAGCATCACAGGTGTCTATAATCTTGTAATCAGTCAGTGGGCCTATATATAGGGCTCCAGGTAGTCACTGTGTTGTTTGGTGACATGGTATGTACCACACTCAACATGGACCAGAGGAAGCGAAGGAAAGAGTTGTCTCAGGAGATTCAAAAGAAAATTATAGACAAGCATGTTAAAGGTAAAGGCTATAAGACCATTTCCAAGCAGCTAGATGTTCCTGTGACTACAGTTGCACATATTATTCAGAAATTTAAGATCCATGGGACTGTAGCCAACCTCCCTGAATGTGGACGCAGGAGGAAAATTGATGACAAATCAAAGAGACGGATAATCCGAATGGTAACAAAAGAGCCCAGTAAGACGTCTAAAGAGATCCAAGGTGAACTTCATGCTCAAGGAACATCAGTGTCAGATCGCACCATCTGTCGTTGTTTGAGCCAAAGTGGACTACATGGGAGACGACCAAGGCTGGAAGCCAGACTGGAATATGCCAAACTACATGTTGACAAGCCACAAAGCTTCTGGGAGAATGTCCTATGGACAGATGAGACAAAAATTGAACTTTTTGCCAAGGCACATCAGCTCTATGTTCACAGACGGAAAAATGAAGCATATCAAGAAAAGAACACTGTCCCTACTGTGAAACATGGAGGAGGCTCTGTTATGTTCTGGGGCTGCTTTGCTGCATCTGGCACAGGGTGTCTTGAATCTGTGCAGGGTTCAATGAAATCTCAAGACTATCAAGGGATTCTAGAGAGAAATGTGCTGGCCAGTGTCAGAAAGCTGGGTCTCAGTCGCAGTTCATGGGTCTTGCAACAGGACAATGACCCAAAACACACAGCTAAAAACACCCAAGAATGGCTAAGAGGAAAACATTGGACTATTCTAAAGTGGCCTTCTATGAGCCCTGACCTCAAGCCTATTGAGCATCTTTGGAAGGAGCTGAAACATGCTGTCTGGAAAAGGCACCCTTCAAACCGAAAACAACTGGAGCAGCTTGCTCATGAGGAGTGGGCCAAAATACCTGCAGAGAGGTGCAGAAGTCTCATTGACAGTTACAGGAATCGTTTGATTGCAGTGATTGCCTCAAAAGGTTGTGCAACAAACTATTAAGTTAGGGGTACCATCATTTTTGTCCAGGCCTGTTCCATGAGTTCATTTTTTAAAAATAATTCCGTTGAAGCATGGTTGAAAAGCAATGTCTGACTTTCATTGGTTAACATTCATAGAATTCTTATTTATTATTACTTTTGTCAGATTAAAGTTATTTCTGTGACCATTGTGAGTTTTTCTTTCACTGACCGAAGGGTACCAACAATTTTGTCCACATATCTGCTGAAAACCCAGCCTTCTCCATTACTTTTTAATGATGCGCCTTCATCAGATTCGAACGCTGTATTTTGCTCCGAGCGTCCAGCGTCATACTTTCCAGGCAAACCCATCTGTGCCCTCAACACAATTAGTAAGCCTACAGGTGTTTCTGCCTGCTTGGCATCTGTATGGAGTCAGCTGTTTCACATGTGCTGTGTGCTCTCCTCTTCTCTCCCCAGTGTTTGCTCCCCTGGGAGACAGGGAAAACAAAAAAGAAACACACTTTACACTGCACCTGACTACACTTTCCTACCAGAGAGCAAATTTTAGACTGTACGGGAACATGTTTTGCTTAGAATTAATTTATCAGTCATTTGCTCCAGCTAATCATGTGTTAGTTAGCCACCTTCATGCTGTTGACGGAAAATAATCAACAACCGGGTGGTGTGATGAATATTTTCCCATAACCGTGTCCCGAAGTGTCTATTCTACATTTATCACATAATTTTCTTTATTTATTACAGAGTGCTGTATAATATCTCGGAATCCACTTGTAGTTATGTGTAATGCTGTAGAGCATTTGAGGTGGCACGGTGGCTTAGTGGTTAGCACTGTCAACCCACACTTCCAAGTTTTGCAGGAGATTGCATGAGTTCCTCAAGTTTCCTCCCACAGTCTGAAAACATGCTGTGTAGGCAGAATGGTGTTTTTTTTATTACCTGTAGTGTATAATTGGGTGTGGGAGTTTGAATTAGCCCTCTGCCCAGGGTGTACTCTGCATTGTGCCCTGGGATAATCTTGAGGCCCCCTGACCCTACACAGGAGAAGCGGTATAGACACCAGTTGGATTGATGGAATCAATTATAAAAGTTCAGAAGAATGCATTACAAAATGCAAAGCCTGACTGACTTTGGAAACTCCAAACTCCAAAAATGCTAGTTAAACACCAGAGCGCTACACTATATTGATTGTACATTATGTTTTAAATCTTTTGACAAATTGGTTCAAACAGAATTAGTCATAATATTTGGTATAAACACTACTTTTAAATGGGATGAACTCCTCTTTGGGTTAGCACTGACACTTTGCACCTCCGGGGTCCGGGTTCAATTCCCAACCAGGCTCGATTACCGTCTCTGTGTGCATGTCCAAAGACCTACAGATTAGGCCAATTGGCGTTCCCAAATTGCCCATATTGTGTATGTATATGTGTGTGCCTGGCGATGGGTTGGCATCCTGTCCAGGGTGTACCCCGCCTCATGTCCTAAGTCTCCTGGGATAGGCTCCTGGCCCTCCTCAACCTTGAATACAGGATAAAGCGATATAATGATGAGTGAGAGAGTACTGATATTGAGTATTGGCATGATATTATCTATGAAATCTTTGTATTGGAAAAAAAAATCTCTGTGAGGCTTTAGGAAGATAAATGTAAAGAAATTTTGGGGAAATCGAAATGGTATAGCTTGTTGATAATCTTACATATTTTGTTATTAATATCCAAATTATTTTAACTTTAGAATAATTAACTGAATAAATGAATGCACCATACTTTTTTTTATCTATCTATCTATCTATCTATCTATCTATCTACTTCCGTAGTCCAACTAGGAAGCGTGGGCGCCAATGGTTATTACCATTGTATTTATTCTCATTTTTGCGCATTCACACACAATCAGCAATTTGGGAATGCCGATTAGCCTAATCTGCGCGGTGGCTTGGTGGTTAGCACTGTTGCCTTGTACCTCCACGTCCTGGGTTCAATTCACGCTTCACGGTTCAGTCTGTGTGCATGGAATTTGCATGCTCTCTCCGTGCTTGGTGGGTTTTCTTCCAGGTACTCCGGTTTTCTCCAACAGTCCATAAACATGCAGATTAGTCTAATTGGCGTTTCCAAATTGGCTGTAAAAAAAAATAAAATAATAAAAATCTGTTTACAGGGAGATTACCACTTTAGCATATATTCTGATTAGATGTTACTGTATTAATGTCAACATATAAAAAAAGCACATTAATATAAAAGTGTAATTTGCTTTGCAGCATGCACTGCTGTCATAGATTCTGACCAATCAGAATCAAAAATTCGACAGCACGGTGGTATAAAGGATATTATTCTACAATTAATTATTCATCAACCACTGTGAAGCTAATAGGAACGGCATGTAATTACAAGAGTGAGGAATGAGAATGGAAACGCGGACAGGTTTGGGGAATTTCAGGGAATATGTAAGCTCTTGGGTTCTACATATGCAAGTGACAAGATTTGGAAACATGATTACACCGGAGTCTTGTAATAATAGTAAACTGCAATAATTAGTCTTGTTTACATGAAACACACAATATTTCCAAGAGAATAGTCTTATGCATGTACATATAAAAAGAGCTTAATTGACTTGATTGAGGGCATTATGACAATTTAATTGCATAATATTTGTTTTTTCTTAAAATTTGGTAAATTGTATTGGATTAAGAAGTGTCTAATTTAAGCAATTTAAAGAAGACAAAGCAAAAAAAATTACAATTAATCACCAAAATCAAAGATTGAAAGGTAAGTATTTGTATGCATCTAATTGCCCTATTTCATCTAGTATATTGTAAGAAATATGTGTATGTGGAGAATGTGCATACACACACGCACACTGGTCAGCCATAACCCACCTAATATTTAAAAGGTCGCCATTTTGCTACCAAAACACTGTTTGTTCAGTCACCTTTATATGGGAACCAACCTTAACCTTTTCTGCAACTTTCAGTCACAGTACCTCTTCTATTGGATCGGACTTCACGGGCCTTGACTCCCCACATGCATCAGTAAGCCTTGGCCACCCATGACCCTGTCTCCGGTTCAAAAGGTTTCCATTCTTGGATTACTTTTGGTAGGTCTGATCCACTATAGCCTGGGAACATCCTACAAGAGCTACTGTTTTAGCGTTGCTCTGACCCAATAGTCTATCCATCTCAATTTGGATATTGTCACAGTTACAACATCTGATTACCATGGCGCCTGGGGCCGTGCCCCTGAAGTTGATGTGTTGGAAGCAGAAAAAAATGGGCAAGTGTAAGCATTTTTTCGACATTGACAAGGGCTAAATTATGATGGCTAGAGGACTGGGTCAAAGCAACTCCAAAACTGCTGGTCTTGAGGGATGTTACTGGTTTCCAGTTCCACCCATACCAAAAAAAAAGGACATACCAAAAGTGGTCCAAGGAAGGAATAGTCACAATATTGCCTTATTGGCATTATATTAGCAATTAGGCATTCATTAATTTCTCTATAACATCTTAATCCTGGCCAGGGTTTTTATCCTGAGAATACATCTTAGGAAAGACACATTATTTTTTTGCCAGGGTACTATTCACACTTTCATTTACACCTTGAGGCAATTTGGAGTCACCAGTTTACCGACTGGAATTTTTATGGTGGGAGGAATGAGTGGGAAGAAACCTATACAGTCAAGGAAAGAACATAAAAAAAAACTCTCAAGAGACTCTGCAGATGTGATGTAGCGATGCTCTTTGCTATAGTACCGAGGAGCTTTATTGCTGTATTAGCTCATGTAAAGTTTGTTAGTGGAACATTTACATTTGATAAATTAATTAGGTATGTATATTGTATATCAAGTAAGGAATATAGCAAGTTGATGCTGAGTAAGCTGAAACGCTGGTTAGTGTCAGAGTGGATCTGATACCTTCTATTTAAAGTATTATACTGTGCACAGAAAGATATTCATAGTATATTATAATACATCTGGCCTTGTCTTCATATTTATATCTATTCATATTTAAATATTTAATATGACCTTCAGCACTATTTAAAGCTACAATTACATCCTGTGATTTTTTTCTGTTCAAACTGTCTTCCTTTTTAACTCCAGAAGGCCTTAAACTTTTTGTGATACGAATGTAAAATTCATGTGACAGAGTTTAGCCCAGTGAGCAAACATGTGCGGATATATTCATGGAGCTCAGTACTGGGAGAGTCAGTGGAGCGTGTCTTTCCTCTTACCTTATTTCTCTTTCTGTGCTCTGATCACATTGTGATCAATGTTTCTTGCTTTTAAATTCTTCTGGTCAGGTTTTATTAATATGCATTATGCACATACACTATACTATCAACCAAAACACTCTATTGATGCTGATTAAAATTTTTTTTTTTACGTTTTATACAGAGCACATTCACTGCATTTGGCAGACACCCTTATCCAGAGCGACTTTTATTTTTTATCTCATTATACATCTAAGCAGTTGAAGGTTAAGGGCCTTGCTCAAGGGCCCAACAGTTGCAATTTAATGGTTGCGAGGCTTGAACCACGCCTTAACTACTGAGCTACCCCTGATTCCATACTCTTATGTCTAAGTTTATGCAACATAGAACTGACTTCCCTGAAAATTTCAAGTTGCTAACTTTTTCGAGAAATTTTTTTTTATGCACCCCAAAATGGCAATTTTTTAGCGTTCACTTCAAACAATAATAATTTAAAATGCATGTTATTTATATCACTTTATGAATATTGATACTAAATTTTGTGCAAGCTTCTAGAAGCATATGACCTGTAAGAATTGTTGCTTAAATTGTTTTCTGGTAAAAGCTTAAAAAGCAAAAAGAATCTGTAGTGTCCGTAACCATGTCAAATTCATATTGCAATATCTTAACAGTTTTGCATTGTAGGACAATACACCTTTTCCGGTTTATGTCTTTTCATGTGAAATCTACTGTATATTGGCCAAGTTTCATCTGAATGACAATTAAGGTCATTGAAAAATTTGAATTCAAAAGAGTTACGGACACTATATAAAAGGGCATGAAATTGTATTTAGCAAATGTGTTTCTGTTTATTTGATAAAATATAAATGTGTATGCATATAAAAAAAAAACGGAGCATGGATCCGGAGAAAAAAAGTATTAAGTATTGGTGTTATATGAGCCTATCTGAAAATTCACTTTTTCACCTAGGTGAGACACTTTTTATCACCAATACCATGTTTTTGTAGAATCTAAACTGACCCTCAGCTCCAAATGTCCCATTGCCAGAATATCTAGTAGATTTCAAGTGGACATCCTTGGCCTATGTGCATCATATTATATTATTTGTCTGTCTGTCTGTCTGTCTGTCTGTCTGTCTGCATGTCTGTCTGTCTGTCTAAAGCTTTTGAGGACACAGTGATGGGTTTGTTTGTGCTGCAGTGTTCAGAAAGTTTCCACGTCTAATTCTGAATCAGTTTTGAATGGTCGAACCTTGCACTGAAGTCTCCACAGTGGCATCCTATCTGACATGCACACAACAAAACAAGACACCTGGCAACCCAGCAGCTCGTCCCAAATCACACCGATGCCAATACGACTCACACGATTGATGCTGGACGTCACTGTGCCTTTCAGGAAATGTATATGTTCTTTAAACATTCTTCAATAGCTGCAATAACCAATTGCCTTGATTGGGGTTTGTGTTGCCATTATGTGATTTCCACATTTCACTGAGTTGTAGGTTTTCTATTGTTAATTAAGTGACACTTTACTTTACATATTACTGTATATCAGAAGTTTAATGAAGCGATTGCTATCTTGCTGTTTCACTTCATGGGACAGAGAAACAGAAGAGAGAGAGAGAGAGAGAGAGAGAGAGAGAGAGAGAGAGAGGGAGCGTGTGCATAAGAGGAACACAGAGAGAAGAAAAAGTGTGTGTGATAGAAATAGACAGTGTGCACAGAAGTGGCTAATGGGGGAAGAGTTAGTGGGAGTGAGAGGCTGACTGAGCGAGAGAAAGAGACAGTGCATAAGAGAGTGAGTTAGAGAGAGAGAGAGAGAGGAGGAGGGCCGTAGGAGTGGTAGGGTTTATCCTGCATGCATGCTACAGTGCACATCACTTCTACCCAGGAGAACGAGGACACCATGACTGACTAGCTGATGAACAGAGAGAGAGAGAGAGAAAAGGAGAGAGAGAAAACACTCTCTTTACCTCCAACTGAGTGAGTATGCAAGTGCAACTTTTCACTCAATTTATTTCACCAGAACTGAATTCACTGCATTGTTACTGAATTACCTGATGTGTCATAGGTTAGTGAACTTCACAACATCACTTATACAACTGTTAGTGTTTTCCATAATTTCAGTTTATAAAATATTCATGGTGATCCATTTTGAATGGACGCTTGCAAAGAGAAGCAGAGAGGAAAGCAGCAAGAGCTGGAGGATTCATTTTCAAAATGCAAACTATTTCATACCTAAGAGCGGATAAAGGATTATCCTGGTTCCGGGGTAATCCAGGGATACTCATGTGACTCAAGTGCATATTTTCAGTGTAGATTGGGTTTAAAGAGACGCTTCCAGAGTAGCGTGAAGTAATATCCCTGTTATGTGAAACTTCTTTGAGGTGGATACTGTGGACCAGGATGTGTTTGTTTCAACGTGTGGAGATCAGTATGTTTAAGGCAGCTTCAGGATCACTCTTTAGCACTCACGGCTTCTCTCATCTCGTGTGCTGAGTGCATTTGGAAGGGCCAGACTTCCTGCATGGGATCAATTAAATACTGCATGAGACAGCACTAAAAGCCTCAGCGGAGTGCTTTCTGCAAGTGTGTGTGTGTGTGTGTGTGTACGCTGGAGGATCAGAGCAGAGTGCTTTGATTAAATTTGATGAACCACCAGAGTTTCGAAGGGGGGAAACTTGAGTTTTCCTTTTCTCAGAATCAGAATCGGTTTTATTGGACCGGTGAGACAGACCTAAGAGGTATGTGGCTTGGTATTTGCTGACATTGCACTTCAGCACATAAAATAGCGACAGTACAGTATATTGCAGGACACCAGTAGGACTTTATGATGGGGGTTAAACTTGTTATCGTTGATTATTTTTCCTTGTGCTAATATAAGGCGCAAAGTGTTTTTATTATACATAATGTGATATTGTAAATAATATAACATATGCACATCACTTATTATACAGTATATACACATATACTATATACATGATATACACATCACATACATTGATGTACATGTCCATGTACGTACAGTACTGTGCAAACGTCTTGAGCCTCTCCTCTGTTCTTCATATACATTTAAATGAAATTATGTAGATTAAATGAAGACATGAGGACAAATATTTTATGGCGACAGGCTGCAAAGTTCCTAAAGATACAATTTTAAAATGAGTTGTTTATGTGACAACCTCTGCAGCGACCTCATTTCCCCTCTCGTCTGTTCCAACCACTCAGCATTCAGCATCACATGGTACAGTACATGCCTTAAGTTAGATGGGTTGGTTATTATGCTTGAATGCTCAATAGGTCACTGTGTGACTTACGAAACAAAAAATATCCTTCTGAAACGGCTCAGGTACGGGGATTGAACTGAAAATGAGAACCTAAAACTTGGCAAAAAAGTTCATCAGGAAGCCTAGAGAACCAACGTCGGGCTCTTTGGAAGAAGAATATGAAGATGTTTAAATTTTATGAAGCATTCTTTAGCTCATAGCTGCTATAATGAAAAGCAGAACTCCACCTAACTTGTCTCATAGATATATAAATGGTTAAACGCATTGTGTTGTTTCATTTATTAGTAATGCAAAATGTGCTGCAGTGTAAGAGGAGTAAAACACTCCGGGACATGTTGTTATAGGAACATGATTGACATGAGAACTCCATTTCCTCAGCCTTTAATATGTACACTGATCCGGACTACAAGGATACTAGAGGATTGTGTCGTTACTATAATACGTAGTTTAAATTTGAATGATTCATAGAATTTATTTTCATTATACATATACATTATTCATATAATTCATTCTATTTCATTTGTAATGTAATATATGAGGTGGTGCTCCTATTTATAGCATTACAGCATACACAAATCGCTGATTAAGAGCCACGAGTGAAACTTAATATCTGTGGTACAAGCATAGACCTATTTAAAGCAACACCAGAAAGCTTATTTTAGAATGAAAATGATAACAATAAGCGGCATATGGAAGACAAAGTGAAGGAGGAAAGGAGAGGAGGTCACCTGCTATTGATTGACTCTGATCTGCTGGTTTTGTCCTACCGAAGGATTTATGATCTAACTGAACCCTCTCTGAAATTGAGAAGGGAAGGTTGTTGAAGTTCACAATGTTCTGCTGGATTGACTTTTAGCACCATAGAAACATGTCTCCAGGCTGACAAACAACTATTCCATATACTGCAATGCTCAAGTCACAGTACGCTGGTATAATATCATGTTTATTGGTCAGTAGGATGCTTAGGTAGGGAGAAAATGTTGGTACCGGGTTATACAGTATCTGCAAACATAGAGGGTTCTCAAGTTTGTCTCTTGAGTAGAATTTTACGCTCCTAGGCTAATTACTTTTTTTTTTCTTCACATTTGTAGTTTAGAACTGTTCTGGTAGATAAACGTATTCATTCTGTCACTAAATTCGAAACGGAAGGAAGATGAGGTTGCTTAAGCCAGACAAAATAGCAAAGTGAGATTGCAAACTGATGAGTTCCATTAGTAATGCAGGTGACTGGATGTGGATAGGAGCCCCTCTTGACAGTTCATTTGTTAAAATCAATTAGTGAACCAGGAATAATGGAAGTATGTAAACCTGTAATAATAATTATATTTTAGACTATCTCATAGACAGCTTTATCCTGTATACAGTGTTGCCTGGAGCCTATCCCAGAAGACTTAGTGCACGGGGCGGGGTACGCCTTGGACAGGGTGTGCACGGCACACACATACACACATTCACACGCTCATTCACACACTACAGGAAATTTGGGAACACCAATTAGGCGAATCTGCATGTCTTTGGAGACTGTGGGAGGAAAACCAAGAGACCCAGAGGAAACCCATCAAGCAAGGAAAGAACCTACAAACACTCCATGCACACAGACCCCAAGGTGGGAATCGAATCTGGATCCTGACCACCATCCTAACCACTAAGCCACGGGCCACTTTCTAGCAATTCACTGGTAGAAAATGTCATAAATCAGGTTTTATTAGCAAATGCATTTACACACACAAGCAATTTGTCTGCTGCAAACGGTTAGACAATACAGTAAAAGAAAGGGAAACGTAGGAAGAACAATACAGTACAATGTGAAAAGTATGCTGAAATTTTTTTTTTGCTCATTCATTGTTGCATCTTAAACCTTGCAATTTCAGGTCTTAAGTAAAGATATTTTGGTTGAATTGAAGTAAGCTGAAGAAAGAACAAGCAAAAACCTAGTATTTGTACGTTGTTCAAGATGTGGGCGGATCCCGGAGGAGCCGGTTTGTACCGGTTTGTGTTCACTTGCCTGAGAAGGTGAACACTGCTAAACATGTTTGTTCATGTTCGACAATTCTTCTTAGCTGATCAATTGGTAATCTGGTAATCTATGCATGTTCTATGTGATGATAGGAACAGGGCCACTCTGCCCCTGCTTGGACCTTGGCTTTGTCCCTGACAGCACCCTCTTATCTTATAAACGGGAACATGTATTGCCACATGGATCTCACATTTTCAGTGTTTTTTGACAAAAGGATGAGTATGTCCAGCATGGCACATGTGCGGGGTACTTGGGAGTAAAGTAAAAGTCATCTATGTAGGCGATTATAAATATGTTGTTAATAAAGGCATGGAAAGCAGTGGACCGTAGACCAATCCATATAGCATTACCTATGTGAGGTCATGTTAGTTTCAAGCCAGTTTGTAAGCCATTTAAAGATTGAGCTTGGTGACGTCCATCAGGAACGGTGAACATATTTCTAAAACTTACAGTGCTTTGGGGAAACCACTGGTGAAGAGAAGGTTGATGGCACAATCATAGGGTCTGTGTGGAGGTACTAGAATCATGTAATACCTCCTTGAACTGAATCATCTAGAAATCATAATTTCTAGATGATGGGTCTCTGTCCCCCAGAAGATGGGACAGAGACCCATCATCTTATTACCAAAGATGGGTCTTTGGTAATAAGACAGATAGGTCTCTTAGGTTTATTATTGGATTCTGTGACAAGATCAGACATCCTATCCAAGCAGTTTGCATTGATGTGGATTTAGATCGCTTTGGTGTTATCACACCACCCTCTCATCTACTTATTTACCAGCAAATGCTTGGCCATTTAATGGGGTCCTTTTTTGGATGCTCAGAAATCCTGATGTGATAAATTGTGTTGTTATCTAGGTTTTCCAACTGTGTATCACCTGTGTAGCAGACAAAAGAAAGGATGAGGCAATACTCAGAAATGTGAGGCAGGACAATGATAAGACATCAGGCAAACAGGCGTACACTAGGGAAGACTAACTCTGTAAATATGGAGCAGGTTAAGCAAAATAGGCAGATAACAAAAGCCTAGAATTTGACAGACACACACAATGCTGACCCATCACTTCACAGAGTGTTAGGTCGAATCTGGGTTATTTAAAGGTAGTCGTGTGATTACAAACTGATACAACAGGTACGCTAGGGTGATGGAAACCATACACCTACATATCCATATATACATTGATGTCTGTTCATTCAACCATCACTCAAGCCTCTCACTCCTTTCCATTTTCTCTCTCTTTTTTTTTTTTGCCTTTGAGTGAATTCTGCGACTTAATGCATGCCTATATATAATAGCTCTTATATACTAAGGTAAGTGCATAATGGTATACATGAAGAATGTAGTGACTCCACTCTCAAATGGGTTCTTTGGCAAGTCTGATATGATGAACGTTTTTTTCTTGAGCTTTATGTTAGATGCAGAAGGAAAGCATAAAAGAGAAAATAACCCCAAGTCATTCAGGGTCAAAAACTGTGGAAAAGGGCACTTACGTCTCAAGCAGCACAAAATGAATAAGCAGGAACACATGCGGCCAGGATAATGGACTCCAAAATAGGGCTTGTGCTGCCAGGGGCCAGCTAGAATGAAAGCCCAGCCATACAGTCTATACGAGGCGAGAGAAGGCAAGGGTAGTAATGCGGCGCTGTTGGATTTAACAAACTCCCATTGAGAGGTTGCGTAGTTTCCCGGCTGCTGACTCACCTTGAGTTTGTTGCACGTCATACATCACCCTATTGTTAGAGCAATTATGCTGTGAGGGTTCTCATCCCAATAGGGATCTGTTGTGTCCTCAGAACATCTCGGCTGACTAGTCAGTTCTCAGTGGGATCAGGCCTCAGGCTGGAGTGGATGCTGAGGTCCTATTAGAGTGAAATGCAAAAAAAAAAAAAAAAGCTTAATGTTGTGAAGCGTTCAAATAGAAACCTGTAGCGTGGCCAGCACATGTAGTGTTGAGCCTAGATGCTCACCAGTGGATATAGTGTCATAACAACCATATGTCTCAGCCCCCTGAAGTGTGAAAGAGGCTAAATTTGGTAAAAGCTGAATGGTGACTCTTAGAGAATCTTGAAGGTCAAGGAAATGGAAAAGATGATGTTACTCCTCTCAGTAAAGCTATTTTACCAGATCCATACATTCTTATAAGCAGCTGGACCAAACATTGTTTGACTAATAATGTACGAGGGGCGGTCATAAAATTCTTAAAATGTTTAAATGGAAAAAAATGTGCCCAAATTAGGTCTCCTGTTTTAATTTTTATCATTTACTCTTATTTAGTTTTATGATATTACTATGTTTTATAACTTTTATGTAAATTTTTATTTCATTTGCACATTTGCACATTTTCACTTTACACTTTGTTCAGCACTTACTGTAGGTTCTACTTGGTAGTTGTTAGGTTCAAAATTTTGCCTTATGCCCCCTACTCCCTCGACCTCGCATCTAGTGACTTCTTCCTCTTCCATCACTTGAAGAAACCACTTTGTGGCAGGCGTTTAACAACGACCAGGTGATTATCAAAGCGGAACTTTTTCTCAAGAGCCAAAAAGAAGGCTTCTTTAAAGTCTTCACCAAGTTCATTCATCGTTTGGAGAAATGTGTCGCCTTAGGTTGAGTATATGAGATGACTAAAAATTACCAAGGTTTGTTCCCATTACGTATTTTTTTTTATCTTCGTAATAATAACAATTTTATAACTGCACCTCGTACATAAGCAGTAGCTTTACACTACTGTAGGATATTTCATTTGAATTTATGTACTTTTGGCACATCAAAGGGCTTTCCTTAAGTTTGTGGAGAAACATGTGTCAGAATAATTATGCATCTACTCAAAACTTCATAGCTGAGAAATTAGGTAAATCAAACAGAGCAGATATATGTGGCTGGAAGAGCAGTTCTATACTTGTGGGTTATTTTCTGAACCAAGGAACCCTTGAACAAGACTTTGTTTAAGAGTGAAATTTATTTCTGAACCCTGGTGTGGTCTGGGGTTTATTTTCTGTTGAAAGGAGTTTGGTTCATACCATATTTGATCCAGTTTCAGAGACTGTTGTTAAATAATATTCCAAGCACAAGCAAGAATTAACAAGCACCTGAGTGGCCTGTGTGTCTACAAATGGATGAATCCTTATGATGCTGTAAAAGAGAAATCATGAAACGTGTTAAATTTACAATGCAAAAGAAAAAGATGAATGATCTTCCTTGATTAACCGAAGCATGTGTGCAGTGACTGAAGTTCTAAGATTGTGCTGGGGGATAAACCTGGGAACAGAAGTTCAGTTTTGCTGGGATTTAGTTACAGTCAATCAGCTGGCATCCAAGATGAAATGTCTACCTGAGATTTGAGTAAATCTGTCTGAGTAAGGGGGTTGGAGATGACAAGTTGAGTGTCATCTGCATAACAGTGGTATAAAAACCCAGGGGAAGATATGACCTCACCAAGAGATTGAGTATACAGGGAGAACAGAAGAGGACCAAGTACTGAGCCTTTTGGGACACCAGTGGAAAGTCTGCATGGAGCAGTCTCTGTGGAATATGTGGCTTTGAAGCTGGACTGGGTAGGACCTTGAAGATTGTGCTGTGTAAGTCAAACAGACAGAGTTTGGAAAGAAAAAAGGGATGTGATGCAGCAGGTACATGACCAAATGTTATGGAACTGTTGATGATAGTTGCGATGAAGGCGAAGAGATCTTCCGAGATTGTCCTGAGCCTTCTGGAAGATATTTAATCCAATGGGATTAATAGTAGGGTTGGAGGATGAGGTAAAAGAGAATGGGAATCCTGAAATTGTAGTGAAGGGGTTGGGTTGGTGTGAAAGTCTGGCAGATTTTTTCAGTCTTCCCATCATTAAAGGTGGCAAAGTGAACAGGAGCCAGCGAGTTAAGTAGTGAAGAAAGTTAAGTAGTGCTGTTGAGCTTGTGAGAATCTTTTGCACAAGATTCCAGCTTTTCTCTGTGGAAGGCAGGCTTAGTTGAAGTCACTTGAGATGAGAATTTAGACAGGAGAGGACTGTTAAAAGCAAGATTTGCTGTCTGACACAATGCATTCAAGGGACAAATGCGATATGGTGCAAATTTTTAACCCAACTGTAATAAAGTAATTGTGACAAAAATTACAAAAGCAATGAATTCGTGCTAAAGGGCAGGAACAAAACAACCAGTTGGTTTAAATTTTTATAGATGTTTTTGAATTAAGCAAAAAAAAATGTTTTTTTTACACTTTTTCATGGTCGAAAAATCTTTTTTAAACCTGGGAAAAGTCAGGAAAATCTCTCTGGCATCTCATGCACCATTTTCTGCTGTTACAATCCAATCTCCTGTTCTTCCTCCTCCATCTCAAGTAGCTTCAGCGCTTGTTCGAGGGACAGGACAAGACAGAAGAGCCTGTGTGCTTTTGTGAGGAGACACAGAGCAGAGGCGGCAGAAAGCAGCAGCAGTGGGAGGGTGTATGTGTGTGTGCGCTCGCTCGGCTCAGCTCCATTGCTGCAGTCGGGCATCAATTTCATATAGGCACTGTGCAGAGAGTTCTCGCTAGCATCAGATACTCAGTACTGCTCCCCTCTCCTATTGTCTCTTCTCGTCTCCTCGCCTCCTGTCTCCTGCCGCTGGTCATGGAGAACAGCTCTCAGGCTGCAGCTCTGTCTGCCTCTGAGCCATGGAGGCGAGGCAGAGGCTGTGTGTAGAGGCATGTCGGCATCTGATTCTAGTGCAGCGCTTCTCAGCGCCAAGGTATGGGCCTTTTTCTTTCTCACAATCCTCTTCTTTTTTTTTTTTCCTCTGGATCTTCTGTTTCTCTCTCTCCCTCTCTTCTTCTCTCTGTCTCTCTCACATACACACAAACAAACAGGCACACATACAATCTTGTGTTCTGTGTGTGTGTGTGTGTTTTATTTTTATTTTTCAGTGCCATTGGTAAATCTATCAAATAAAATTTGGCATGCAGTAGCTATAGAGTATAGTTTTTATAATGGCTTATTATAAGTGCATGATGAATTATAGAAGATGATGTCTAAGCATTAGGACTGATTTATTTCTTTATTTGAATTCAATGCCCGGGAGTAGATGTTAAAAAGATAGTTCTGTGCATATGCAATCAATCAGGTGCCGGATATCAGGTATAAGATAAGATATCAGATAGAGATAGAGAAAATTAAATATGTCTGCATACTAAATGAGGAATAAATTGTGTCCTGTGCTTTAATCTGAATACACAAACCTATTTATGAATAGATGTCTCATGTTATTGACAGTTTTCCTTTTAGCTGCACATCTTTTCTCGAAGGTGCTTTTTTTTTTTTTTTTTTTGAAAAGCTGCAGCTACACTGCATGGAGATGCATTGGCAATCTACTTGGTTATCATATGTATCCCTTTAGGTATCTTCCCACATACTTTTAAATGCACACAAATCTAATACAGTACTTAATATTTTGTATTTATAACTTAGTATTTAATACAGTACTACAGGCTAATTTGAGCTCATTCCCACTTTCATGTTTTCATGTTAAAACTTCAAAAATAACCATCAGCACCACCAGAACCAGATTCTAAAAGAAAAAGTGCCGGATGTCAAATCTGAAAGCTTGAGGTTTTTCCTGTGCTGCTTCCTTAGCTGGTCGTGTATTGCGGTTTGGCATCCAGGTCTGTTCACATTGATTGTGAAACTTAAGAAAAACTTGCTTCAATCACGCTACCCGAGTCAGAACCCAAACGATCATAAATGCTTCGGATGCTTTAGTCCTTCCCCGATTTTTCTGCCCTGTCTGAATTTCAGTGCATGTGCTGTACCAGAACGCTTCAGCGTGCGAAAGTGGAAATATATAATGGGTAAAATGCAGCAGTTATGAAAGCACTTTTAGCGGATGAAGTTGCTGTGCTGTGCTGTGTGTCTTTTAAGGGATTGCATTACGGTATCGATCGCACTCTTGTGAGGCTAAATGCTGAGTCTGGCGGGTCATCTGAAAAAAAAAAAAAAAAAGGTTGCCCATTAATGCACAGTATATGTGTATGGAATTCAGTGGGCTTTTGTTTGTGTGTATGTGGGTGTGTGTGGTCTTAGACTCTGGTTCATCTTAAAGCGCTTGTTTGGACATTGTGCACTTTATGCTTAGCAGGATTGCGCTTATCTATTATCAGGTTACGCACGAGTCAGTCTCGTAAAATACACTAATACCCCTTTTTGCTCTGATCAGGATTTTGGTAATGTGACTAATCTCTTTTCACTGGCTTTATTAAAGGCTTGCACCGGTGGCGTTAATGGAGTTGAACTTAAAGCAAAGCACTACAGGGAACAGTGTAATAGAATTTATTTGAGAAATATCATATTTCAATCTTTTATTTTTAAAATAGAATTGGTTTTAAAAACTTAAAAAATATATATTATAAGTTTCATACCATTTAAAATGAACATTAATTTTCATTTATTTCATTTTCATTTATTCATTCATTGTCAAAAATAACTATATATATATTTTATATATTTTATATTTATTCCACCGTATAAACACTATGAAAAGTCTTCTATATGTGTACTTGAACATGTTTATTTGTTTATAAATTCTTTTTGAAAAAACTGTTTATTTTGGAAATGTTGCACTGTTGCAAAATGTATCGTGAAAATACATCCAATAATAATACATCTTTAGAATTTTAGAAAAAGTTCTCTACAGGTTAATGAATGTAGATCATCTGGAAGGTGAGATTTGGATATTGCGTGTAGAAATATCGAATAATGATTTTGACAATTGGTTTTAAAAATACATTGTGGTTTGATGTTTGTTTCTACTCTAGTAACTGTGTTTTTTTTTTTTAATTGTTAAAAGAAATTGACATGTGCTATAGATCATAAGGACTCATACACTGACATACACTATATGACCAAAAGTTTGTGGACCTGACCCTTTGTTTATTTAACATCTTATTCCAGATTTAGTGCTGCTTTAAGTAATGTACACTCTTCGGGGAAACCCTTTTTGCTAGCTTTTGGCGCATGGGTCATAGTCACAAGTGCATTACTGAGGTCAGGCTTTGATGTTGGCCAAGGAGGCCTGGGGCAGCTTCCATTACAGTTCTTCTCATCCATGCTAAAAATGTACTATACTGTAGAACTGCTGTAGAACCTTTGCTTCAACATGTGTAGTCTATAGAATTCTATAGAACGGTAATACAACTTCTACGATATAGATGTTCTACAGACATCTGACTCAGTTCTAGAAAATTCTAGGAAACTTCCTAGAAGTTATGAGTGTTCTATTGAGTGCTCTAACTTTAACTTTTTTTTAAAAATGAAATCCCATCATTGTTTAGAATGAACAATTAACACTGATTATCAATATTATATCAGTAAATTGGTGACAGGATCAGATGTACACGAGGCTTGTTTATGCCTCCTGCGGGGAGCAAAGGCTGGCCTGTCTGGACCGGTCCCACAGAAAAGCCAATTCAGCACAAATTCAACACTGGCTATGATAGAAAAGCACCATAACACTCCACCGCAACCGCTCAGAGCCCCTGACTTCAATTCAGTTTCCCAACATCCCAATCTAACCGCGCACCCATGGACAAATACTGTAAGTCAAATTCACTGAGGCTGCACCCAGCATCCCACAGCACCCAAAGGACCGACAGCACATCCCCCAGAGGTCCTGTTGTGTCATGCACAGAGCTGACTGCACCACACAAGGGGAACTTACACAACATTAGAAGTAAGGTTTTGAGTTTAAATTTTCAATGTATCTGCACCACAATACAATACTTACACCATACACAAGAGCTCTTCTTGTGCTTGCCATAATTTAAAAATTATTGCTCAGTCTGTTCAGTGGATTTTAGATTATCTTTTAAACCCATAACGTGCAACATATCCTTAAAGGTGTTGGCCATTTGCTGATCTCTCCTGATCTGCCTATGGATATGGTTAGATTAATTGCCTGGGAAACCTGGAGCCATTGCTTTGTTTAATGAAGCAAGTTCTTTCACACTCATTCTATTCCTTTCAAGCCATGTTGGGAACATTTTGCTCATTCTTATGGCATAATTTTGTTGGTGGTAAATCACTAGGCAGAAAAAAAATGAACTTAATCCTGTTCCTAATTCTGCATAAAAGGAAGATTGCATCAGGAAGGGCAATAATAATAATAATAATAATAATAATAATAATAATAATAATAATAATAATAATAATAATAACTCATTTCTATATTTATTTGCTGATTTTCCCCCATAGACCATAAAATTTACTCAAGTTCTACAGAATTCCTTAAAAAAAATTTTTTTTTTACTTTAATTATATGTAAAATATAGTTTTTTTGGGAATGGTAGAGAACATTTCTAACAGAGGAATGTGTTCAGTAGGGTTAAAGGGCTCTGTGTAGGACAATCGATTTCCTCTACTTCACCCTCAGCATGGCATGGGTTCATGGATTCACTTTGGGCACAGGGGCACCGGCATGCTAGGACAGGTTTGGTCAATGAAAGAAAATTGTTAAGCTACAGCATTCTACACAGCACAGCATTGTGTGCTTCCAACTTTGTGGCAACAGCTCTGAGAAGTAGTACACACTTTCCTGTTGAATATTGATCCTTTTCGCATCACAGCTTAAAAGGAAATGAGGAAATGAGGAAAATGATAGACATTACCAATATTTGCTGTGTTATGCTTTAACCCACTATTTTTCTAACACAGATTAAGATTGCACTTGGATTTGGATACTTGCTTAATTAATCTCCTATATAATCTTTTAAGTGTCTTTTTAAATACAACATTGTGGTGCTCTGGCTCTGTACTTGAGCACATTGGAGGTTAAGGTATGAATAGATCAAATGTAGGTCTGCATGATATGGACAAAAATAGCATTTTACTGATCTAGAATGTTCATATTGCAGGGTTCTGTACTGCAGTACTGCATCATGACGAACAGCCATGAAGAAAGCACGGCACCTTTTATGAATAGTTTTAGGACAAATGTAATTAGATACATTAAAAATCGGAGTGGCCTAGTTTTCAAAAAAGCACTGTAAGGTTAAGATCACACCACTTATTTGAGAGAGAGCGAGATCTTGATGTTATGCTCAATATAACATGTGATCTTCGTGCTGAAGTGAATTTTGTGTGGAAAGCCCTGTTCAGTGTTTAGTGATGGCTGAAACACATATATTTATTCCTAGATGCTTCTGAACATGTATTTTAGTGAATATTCATCTTATTAAAACCAGTTTATTACTCAAGGCACTAAAGAGAAACAGGAGGCTCTCACTACTGCATTAAATTAGTCTCAGTGTACTTTTATTAGCTCATCCTACTCAGCCGAAGATTATTGTGTTTTTGTTTTATTCTGCTTTTTATTAGAATTTTATGGTCCTACTTTAGTTTATTATTGTGTCTCTGAGTCAGTGAATAATCCTATGGAGCACAAGGGGTGAATATATATATATATATATATATATATATATATATATATATATATATATATATATATATATATATATATATTTATATATATATGCACTCTGTGTATAATAATAATAATAATAATAATAATATGATAGATGTTTAAGGTTCAAGTCAAACCGGAATTTTTGATTGTGCAGAATAACACAGTTATGAGAGTAAAAACTCCCTTTATTTCTCTATATAGTCCCCTGCTATACTAATGCACTTATCCCAGTGTTTCACTAGTGCATAGATACCATCAAGGGAGAAAGTTTTCTACGTACGCCATGATCATACTGCCTGCTTCACGTCTGAAACGCTGGCCTCCCAGGAACTCCTTTAATGACCCAAAAATGCAGAACTGACTTGGCATGAGGTCAGGACTGTACGGGGGATATGGCAATAACTCGCAACTGAATTCCTGTACTCTGCGAATGATGTTTGTGGACGATTGGGTGTAGAGTTCCCACAGACAGGTGGGTTTCTTACGCAAGCTGGTGAGAAGTTGAATCAAGGATCAGGCGTTCCACTCACTGAACATTCTTGGGAACAACTGCAATGGGCTCCTCAGCCGGGATCATCATACATGGATTAATGCACCATTTACACCATTCAAATACTGCGGCTTAGCGTCTCATTACTGTGCTGTGCTTGAAGTCTTCTGTAAACGTCAATTGGGGTTACTCCTTCATTCATGAGACATTTTATCACGAGTCTTGGTTTGGCTTGATGGTCCATCATCATCATCATCATCATCATCATCCTAATAATAATAATAAGAAGAAGGCATGGTGGCATAGTGGTTAGCAGTGTGTTCTCACAACTCCACAAACAAGGGTTTAATTCCCACCTCGGATCTGTGTGTGGACTTTGCATGTTCTCCCCATGCTTGCTAATTTTACTCCTGGTACTCCTGTTTTCTCAAACGATCCAAATACATGCAGATTAGTCTAACTGGCATTTCCACATTGCTCGTAGTGCATGAATGAGTGTGTGAGTGTGTGTGTGTGTGTGTGTGCATGCTTGTGCCCTGCGATGAATTGGCACCCTGTCCAGGGTGTACCTTGCCTTGTGCCAAAAGTCTCCTGGGATAGGCTCCAGGCTTTCCGCGACCCGGTACAGGATAAGCGGTATAGCAAATTAAATTAATAATAATCATCATTAAAATAACATTGAAGGTGACACCCACTTCAATGTTTTTTAATTGGAATAAAATTATATTCATTAAAAAAGGAAGAAAAATATTTTTTGTTTGTTTTTTTACATTTCTATGTAATTATTTATTTTAAAACACACAGCTCAACCGGGGAACCAAGGATTTAACCAAATATATGAGAAACACATTTATATTTATAATCTGCACAAAAGGACGATTCTATTTATTTATTTATTTATTATATTTAGAATTTATTCATTTATTTATTGCATATTACAGCATGAAGCATATTACAGGGGGCCAGTGATGAAGCTGACCACTTCAGCCCCAGCAATTAATGTGACTTCAATTCATCATACCGTCCTGACCCCTCACACCTTTTTTTTTTTGTATCTGTCGTATGTTTCCTATTTGACATGTCATGCTTCTCTACTTTCTTTTTGGATGTATTTATGATTATACTCTCATTTATGAAACTAAACAGCGGCAGGGTGTGCGATGTGGTGGTTTGTTCAGAGGGAAAAATCATAAATGAAGATTACTTAAACACCTGGTGAAGTTGCATTGTAAAAAAAAAAAAAAAAAAAAAGAATAACGCATTCAGGGGACCGGGACTAAACAGCTGTGTTTCCATAAGAAAACCACTTGTTAGTGAGACTTGCCACCAGTGTGGTCTGATTGACCCTATTTTGGGATGGGATGCATCAATGTTAGGAAGGAATGCACATAAAGTGATGCAGTCATCATGCATACAGTAGCACTCAGTGTACAAGCCTCTGGAGAAAGTGTTATGATCTGGTGTTGTTGAGTTGCTCAGGCAATAAAATGAAGGCAGCTGATGGATCAGGTTATCACATCAATTGTTTTCCTGGACTCAAACTATGAAAAGGTGGTTCTGGGAGCATAACGAGTTGTTTGAAAAAATAAAAAAAATAAAAATAAGGGCAGTGTGTTAAGGCTCTGAGTTACGAATCGGAAGATCGGTGGTTCGAGCCCCAGCTCCGCCAGGTTGCTGCTGTTGGGCCCTTGAGCAAGGCCCTTAACCCTGTCTGCTCCAGGGATGCTGTAAAAATGGCTGACCCTGCGCTCTGACCCTGGCCTACTAACAAGAAGCTGGGATATGCGAAGAATAAAGAATTTCACTGTGCAGTAATGTATGTGTGACCAATAAAGGCTAACTTAAAAAAACTTAACTTAAAACTTAACTCATGACCATGACCACACCATGGTACTGACCTTAACCCCACTGAATGGCTTTGGAGTGTGCTGGAGAAGAATTCATGGAGTAGTTCTACTCTATCATCATCAATACAAGATCCTGGCCAAAAATGAATGCCACTCTGGATGGAAATGATTTTTTGTGATGTATATATTTTTTTAAAACAAATTTTTATATTTGTTGTGTAATATTGTCATACAGTGTTGCCACAGAGAATGTGTTGAATGCAATCAAGAAACCTTGCTTCAAACCCACGCTGTTTTTGAAAATGAATCAACAATTTCTGACAAGTCAAATTGGATTTATATCAAAACTGCTTATGAACTCTATAATATAAACTCTATAATATCTGCAAAATCAAACAAATGCACCATTGTCATGGCACGTTTTCTTTTTATATTGTTGGGCTATAATATATACTGCAGGTGACTCCTAAGATTAAATGTCCAGATAAGCAATGACCTGGTTATTCACTTTTGAATCTCTGTGAAGCATAATAGGCGATGGGCATTACTCCAGTACAATCTGTAATTTCATTAAGAACATGAATGCAATTCTAATAATTTGACTTTTAATTAATAATTTCCTTTTAATCTATACCATGAGTAATAACATTATGTTTTGGAAGTAACATCAGTCAGTATGTAAAAAACGGAAATCTGTATTAGAAAAACAGAAATTTTCTTCATTTGATATCTGACCTGTGGTTTGATTATTTATTTATTTATTTATTTATTTATTTATTTATTATTATTATTATTATTATAGATAGGAGATATAGATTTAATCCCACCTAACAATCTTGTGTGTACTAAATTGTGCTATGTCTAAGGTAGCAGAGTGATTTCAGCTTTTGTGAGTTTACAGAAGAGGAAGAGGAGAATAAAACAGTAGGAGGAAGAGAGAGGTGTAAGCATCTCAGGAAACATAGCTGCAGCTGTTATGGCACTATATATAGGGATGATATGTGGGTGCTGCTGCTTGCTTTGTAAGGATTCGTACACCTTTTTGCTCTTCTGAGACTGCGGGTCTTTCGGGAGTGTATTTAAAGCAGGGTAACTTTGCTGAGTACGCACAAGTGAACCGGGATGCTGCGTGTCAGGATGCTCATGTGTATCTCTGCAGTGTGCGCTTAATGAAAAGGGATTCATCCAGACCCGAGAGACGTACTGACATCTCATCTCTTCTTATTTCAAACATGCTTTAAGAGGGTTCCTTCCAGTTGTAAATGTTTTTTTTATCAGGTGCTATTTTGCTTAACAATTTAACCTTTGAAATCATGTCTTAAACCATTTCAAATAAATGAGTAGACAACAGTACTTGTCTACAAGGTTTTTTTTTTTTTCTAGAAACTTTTTCAAGCTGCAGTTCGCTTTTAATTAAGTAATGGGCAAAATCTGGGGCAGAATGCATTATTTTTAAATATGGAATTAATAAATGCAAAATAGTGGTTAACTAAAAGCTATGCTCATGCTAATGAAATAAGGACATTAATGATGTTCTAATAATATACTTGTCGGCACGGTGGCTTAGTGGTTAGCCTTGCACCTCCAGGTCTTGGGTTCGATTCCTGCGTTTGGACTGTGTGCATGTTCTCCCCGTGCTTGGTAGGTTTCCTCCGCGTTCTCTGGTTTCCTCCCATAGTCCACAAACATGCAGGTTAGGCTAATTGGTGTCCTCAGTTTGCCCATAGTGTGTGTAAGTATTGATCAGAGGTAATACAAATGGGAATAAACACCAAGCCATTGGCCTCCATGGTCCCTAGATGGGAATAATTTACTTACAAATATTTGGATTTATTTTCACAAGTATTAATATAACTGAAATCAAAGAAATAAGAATGAGTCAATTTAATTTATTCTTCTCGTGATCTGAAAAAAATGAGTACGTATTTTGGGACTAAACAGCTGTGCCCTCATAAGAAAACCTCTTGTTAGTGAAGCTAATAAGAGGAAAGGCATCTGTCTGGCGCATAAAAAGTAGACTTTGGAACAATGGAAAAAGGTCATGATGAATTGCTTATCTATTCCAGAGCAAGGGGCGTGTCAGGTTAAGAAGGGAAGTGCCTGAAGCGATGCACCCATTATGCATAGTGGCCACTGTACAAGCCTCTGGAGGCAGTGGTACTGGATGATCTGGGGTTGCTTCAGTTGGTCAGGTCTAGACACAGCAATGTTATGTGGCAATAAAATGAAGTCAGCTGATGACCTGAATGACCAGGACATCACATCCCTGAAGTTTGTCTTCCCTAATGGCACAGACATATTCTAGGACTTAAATTTGTGAGTGGTTCTACGAGCATGTGGAATCATTTGTAAATATAAGGTCAATGGGATTCCAGTAATAGAATAGCCCATGTGCTATTTAGTATGGGGTTGTTTGTGGGACACTTTTTAGACTGATGCATTGTAGTGGGAAACAAAATTGCTACTTTATCCCCAGATATCTCTTTTGTGTTATTCATTTCAAGCCAGTTGAGTCCTCTGGTACATGTTGCACATCTGAACATCTCCACTAAGAGTCTAGATCCAAGCTGAAAGGCAGAACAATGTGCAAAGTCACTGCAGATTAAGAAGAGAGAGAGATACAGAATGTGCTCGACCATCCTCACTGACACGTCATCAATAATAAATTATATTGGAGTGCTGTCCCTCCCTGGCTGATTAGCGATGCTATTCTTACAGTTACAGTTATATGAAACAGTTAAGGTTGGTCATGTCTAAACTCTGAGCTCTACCTCTATGAAGGTAGAGAAAACAATATTTCCTTTGCTTGGTTCAAATTCATTAGTAGAGCATTTTTAGTCTTTGTCACAAAGCAGCTTTAGAGAAACGGAGGCTTAGAGGATTAATCCATGAGCAAAAAGCACACGCGGCTCACTTTACATGGTATTAGGAAGAAATATTCAGCTGAACTCAAAAGTGGAACCGACGCTTTCAGGACTACACGGGATGAAAGGATTTTAATATTTAGTCAGGACCGTATCTAAACTGGGCATTGTGGCTTATACAGTCATGTGTAAAAGTTAGTGCCCCCCCCCCTTTTTAATAGTGTACAAATATAATACAAGTAAAACCTCAGACGAACAACGTTCTTGTTCGTAACTTTATCATCATTTATTTATCAAAAATTAAGAGAAATTCCAAGTGAGCAATACTAAATACCCTAGCTTGGAGATCCACCTTTAGCAGCAATAATTTGAAGGAATTATTTCCGGTATGACATTAATTTGGTCCATTCTTCTTTACAAGATTGCTTCTGTTTATTCAGGTGTTTGGGCATCCGCTTATGCACAGCTCTGTTAAGGTCCTGCCACAGCATTTCAGTTGGGTTAGCAACTGAAGTTATTTCACATTGGCTTAGCCATTCCAAAACCTTGAATCTTTTATTTTTCAACCATTCTGATCAGAGGCGGCTGGTGCAAAAATAAATAGGCATTTATCAGGTGATTGCGCATCATTACTACTAGCATAAAATAAAGACATGACTCACATCACATCCAGTCAGCAGCTCCGCTTGCCGTAAGAAGTGCTGGAAAAGACTCGTTGAAAATGGTCCAATCACATGAGCCCAAAATATTTAAAAACAATATTGATTCGCTAAGAACAAAAGTGGGAGGGTTCTGGGCGCACAGAGCTGCGCCCCAAGGATGATTTGACAAAATCCAATCAGAGCTCAGCCTCAAGTCACAATGCTTTTCAAAAATTTACGTGCCTACATAGACACTTGTTTGTCCCGCGCCCCGCGTACACGAACACAAATGAACGTTATACAGTTTAGATTTTTTAAATTGCAAATAAATTACATTAAAAAATACAGCGGAATATTGTGACTAAATGACTTTATTTCATTATTAAAATAAATAATTATTATGTTAAATAATTACATGTTCTCTGCCTAACTTTAAGGGGGGGCGGCGCCCCTGCGCCCCGTATTGACCGCCACTGATTCTGATGTAGATTTACTGATGTGCTTCGGATCATTGTCCTGTTGCATGACTGAATTTTGACCAAGCTTTAGCTGTCAGACAGATGGCCTGATATTTGACTCCAGAGGAGTTCATGCTCGACTTAACGACTGCAGGGTGCCCAGGTCTTGTGGCTGCAAAAATCCAAATCATCGCCCCTCTACCGTCATGCTTTACAGTGGGTATGAGGCACTTCTGCCAAAATGCTGAATGTTTTTTCCCAAACATGGCGCTGGGTATTGAGGCCAAATGGCTCCACTTTGGTCTCATGTTTCCATAGGATATTGTTCCAGACGCCTTGTGGTTTGTTCAGTGGCAGATTTATGAACCTTAGTCGTGCTTTCGTGTTCTTTTTTTAGACAGAAGACATTACTTTTTTGAGAGCTGTTTTGGTGGTGCAAGAAAGACCTACGTCTTTACGGTGGTGGTTTTATTGTTATGGCTGATTTTTTTTATTGCTATGGGAGATTTTTATGAGGATTTGTTTTAGCAAATTAACCATCAGAAGTAAATTGTTCAGGTGCAAGATATTCTCTATACAGAGGGCTTCAGGCTAATATAATTTAAGCATCATCATCATCATTATCATTAGTTGCATGTGTATCTACTATACACAGCACCCTTAAGATGATAGTCTATATATTAGGTTCAAAAGATAAAAGCCACAAGAACTGAGTGGTGTCCAGACAGTGTTTTTTACTCTTTCTCTGCCCCTTTTTTCTCTTCTTACATTTGGCTCCTTCACTTTTCTTCTTTCCTTTGCTTAAATGATGCCAATCCTTTGCATCTCTCTCTCTCTCTCTCTCTCTCTCTCTCTCTCTCTCTCTCTCTATCTATGGCAGGGTTCAGCTGATTCCTACACGAGTAGACCCTCGGACTCCGACCTGTCCCTGGAGGAGGATAAGGAGGCGTCTCGGCGGGAAGCCGAGCGCCAGGCCGTGCTGCAGCTGGAAAGAGCCAAGGTGAGCTCTCATCCTCTCATCATCAAGTCTTTATCCTTTCTCCATCCTTTTGATCCTCTTCTCTTCTTTCGTCCTGCTGTGGTACGCTGTCTTTCTGTTACCCCTGACTCAGGGAGCTTGTTCCCCTTTGCTTTACAGTCCAAACCTGTAGCTTTTGCAGTGAAAACTAACGTGAGCTACTGCGGGGCTCTCGATGAGGACTGTCCTGTGCAGGGCGCTGCCATCAACTTCGAAGCCAAAGACTTTCTCCATATCAAAGAGGTAACATCATCACCATAAACAAACATCCTGCATGAATAAGTAACATCAAAAACATTTACTAATAATCGTTTTTTAATGCATATTTAAAATATGTTTACGTTGTAATATTCATAATCTTGCATTACAAATGTATTAAATAATTAATGTTACTCTATTGAAATTCATGTTATTTCCACCGTTTCATTCACCTTTCTTTAACTTTTTTTGGTTTAGTTCCAATAAAATCCTTTTCTAGGGTTTTTTTTTTTTTTTTTTGTAAAAAAAGATACCTCACTGACAGTTTGTTTATGCTTGTGCATAAAAAAAGAACATAAAAAGTCTGGAGTTTTCCCTATTTGTGGTCCATTAACTTATATAACCTCTGGTTTATTTAATGGCAATTGACTGCGGTGTTTTCACTCTATGCAGAAGTACAATAATGACTGGTGGATCGGACGGCTGGTGAAGGAAGGGGCTGACATCAGCTTCATCCCGAGTCCAGCCAAACTGGAGGCCATGCGTCTCAAACAAGAGCTGAAAGCCGCACAGAGGTCTGGATTAATTTCTTACACATTAGCACTCCGAAAGCAGCTAACATTCCTGAACAGGCAGTAACACAACATAGCTTTCTCCTGGCTCTATCAGGGAGGAATTTCCTTTCATTTGTAATAATCGTTTTTAGGTATACTTTAATTTATATGTAATTTTGAAGTGTACATTCTATTTGTATTCTTATACTCCCTGTAGGAAAGCAGGAGGGAATGCACAGTCAGGGGGTTGGAGGTCAACTCCTCCTTCATCTGGTAAGAATGTTTCATTTCCTTTGTAACTATTAGGGGTATCTGTCTTACCATGACACTGTAATTGGGGCCTTAATTGATATCAGCTTTCTAATTAGGGAGCATCCCTTACTTTGTACTACTGTGTTCTTAAATCTTCTTTTCTTGCCCTCCAAAAGCCAAACAGAAGCAAAAGCAGGTAAGTTGCTTATGCTGCTGTAATATAATTAACACTGCACTCTCACAGTTCTTCTGTCAGTTCTGCTAGCGGCTCCCAGATCTGTTTTCTTCCACTCCTGCAAAGAACAGTGTACTGGTTCTAACACACATACACATCATCATCATCATCATTATCATCACCATCATCTTAAGAAAGGTCTATTAATTAACTAAATAGCTGGCTGAGCACCCTTGATTAACAAGCAGAACCAAATATATTAATAAAGAAAAATAGTAAGTTCAAAACTGTTGACCAAAGGTTTTCATGTATTCATTTTGAGAATTCACTCACTCATTCTCTATACCACTTATACTGTACAGGGTCATGAGAGGCATGGAGCTATTCCCAAGGAACTTGGGACACTGTGCAGGGTGCCAATACATCAATTCACAATTACTCAAACACTCACACACATACTATAGGAAATTTGGAATCCCACCAACCTTGGGATAAACTCCATGCACACAGACACACTGTGTGCATGTACTTGAACCCTTGACCCTGGTGTTTGAGGCCACAGTGGCACCCAGTATGGCACCATGCAGCCTTAAACAGTTCAATTACTTTTATTTGCCTAGCTTATTAAAACCAGAGCAGCTTATTGGAACCTCAGAAGTCTCAGAAGGGAACCTTGTACTGGATCCTGCCAGATCATTACAGGATATACTGTATGTATGAAACAGAAAAGGCCAATAGTATAAAATGTATTGGCAGGATGTTCAATATACAGTGGAACCTCGGTTTGCGAGTGTTTCGCAAGACGAGCAAAGATTTTTAATACATTTTGACTTGAAAAACGAGCAAGTCTTGGTTTACGAGTGCCGAGTATCATGTATCACACATGCGCTTCTTGTTTTGACACTGAGCGTCACGTGATCACAACTGAGCCAATGATTTTTCTCACTCTTGCGCTGCGGAATTGTGGATAATCGCCTCCCCTGCTGGGTCTTAGGGCTCGTCTCTTACTAGTATAATCAACATCTCCGTCTCTGTTTCAGCGTGTCTCCTGTGTGTGTGCGTGCACATAATTTGACACCGACACACACTGACACACACACACTCCTTCACCTTTACACACCCCTCCCCAGCTTCACACACACGTACAGACACACACTGTCTGTTCTACTCAGAAACTCTGCTCTGTCGCGATTCTTTTCAAAGGTGCTGGTTCATTTGTTTTTTGTTTTACTTTACAGCAGTGATTCCGTTAGTATGTGCTCACGTGAGCGTCATTAGAGATTTTTTTCCCCCGTTAAAACAGTGTTTCCGTTGTGTGTGTGTTTGTTGTGAAACTTAACAAGCGAGGTGGGGGAGGGAGGAGGAGTTTTACTGTGTAAGATGAGGTGAGGGAAGGGGCTAATTCCACACACATATACGCACACACAAATACACGACGCCTGCGTGCACAAACGGAAACACTTATCTGTTTTTTAAAGGTAAAGTGCAGGTTAATTTGATTTGGTTTACGAGTGTTTTAGAATATGAGGCCGCTTCCGGAAGGAATTATGCTCGTAGGTTCCACTGTACTAGTATGTATAGAATTGTTAATACTATAATGAATGTGCACAGGACAATCTGTATGATTACAGCAGCAGTTTTTAGGAAAAAATATGCACTATTCAGGTGAGATTATCCAATGAAGACAGTGTGATACCTGGGCATGTCATGTTATTTTGTAAAGCACAAATATTGTGCCTAGGTTGGTCATGGGAGAAATCCATGGCAGAAGATGAGTCACAAGTGCAGAAATCTTTAAACAGAAGTGCTGTTGTATGTGGATAAATCTGGCAGGTGCACCAGTGGAGGCCTGACAGAAAAAGAGCAGATTATTAGGTGTGATGCAACAGTGGTTTTAGAGGGTGTATAATGTGATCAGAGAACAAGCAGAGATTTAGCAGAATTAAAAGCTAGAGCCAGAAGTTAACACATGCTTCTGAATGATTGATAACCAAAAAAATAATAAATAAATAAAACAAATATTTACTATTTATATACTACAGTATGTTGCATGTTTCTAGGAGCATCTGCTTAGCTATTAATATAATGGACTATTTAAGGATCCTCAAAAAATTGACAGTGAAAATTTTCCCACTGGGTTTTGACCTAAATGGAGTTAAAATTAGTCATGCATTTTTTCCCCCATATATCTTGTGTGATGATACAATACCATGTCAACACAGCAAGGTGTTTGGGGACTTTCCCACCTTCCCGCTATTTGCTAAAGCATGCCAAATTGTCCTGAATTGAAATTCTTAGGGGTTCTCGCTTGCTTGACTTTGTGATTCCACATGTCTTAAAGGCGCAAAATTCACTTTGAGGTTATTTTTAGACATTCAGATTGGTCTCTAGCATGTGTATACAAGCAAAAATGTATACAAAGAAAATATTCTTTTCTGTCCTTTTACAAACAAAAATGTAAGAAGATTATTTCTTTTTGTCCTTTTTTGTATTGGTCAGGGCTTAAAAAAATGGATAGGTTTTTTTCCCCCTATTGTGACTTCATATAAGAAGATCCCTTCCCTGTCTTGTTGCTCAGCTGTGCTGTTTTCTGGTGGGGCATGGCTCAGCAGAAGCTAATTTACATAGACACTGAGAGAGCATGTTTGGAGGAGGAGTGAAACAGAGGGAGTTTGAAGTATATAAAAAGCACTATCTGGGGGGTATTTCAGATACATGTTGGGGAACTCTGAGATTTGTTTTACATGAATAGTAACATACTGGACCTTTAAACCAGCTGTGAACTGCCTATTTATTACCCATAAAATGGAGTGACGTACTTATGACTATGATGTAATCTTTTAGTTCTACTTTTTGTTCTATGAATGAATTACAGATAGAAATCACCTTCAAATCATTCATGGACTTCAAACATACTGTATTTTGTCCACGGTCAGGAATTTTTTTAACGCTTCAGTTTGATCTTTTGCATATTGGAGTACTGAAAACATACTGAAGTCTCTTGGTTGGTCAGACTTGAAGAAACTGTTCGAGTGGTACCACATAGTTGTGGAAGTAGTTCTCTGGTATTCTAATGCAGGATTTACCAAGGATTAGAACGACCTAGGTTATGTTATATACAAGAAGATAATGGAAAGGAGCTTTAATGGCGAGGGGAAGTCAGCAAGGGTACGAGAACATAGCCACTCAACAGCACTAGTCTATCAGGCATGAAACAGACTTTGTGTGTGTGTGTGCGTGTGCGTGTGTGTGTGTGTGTGTGTGTGTGGGTGTATGCTTGACTGTTTCAGACTGAGCATGTTCCACCATATGATGTCGTACCCTCCATGAGGCCGGTAGTGCTGGTCGGACCCTCACTGAAAGGCTATGAGGTAGAGGAAATGCAGTTACCTCATATGAGAAATACAAAGTATTCATCTGCCTGGTATTTCAGTACAAATGTATTTCAGTGAGCTGATTTGTGTGCATGTGGCTTTTATTTTATGACCAATATGGATGTCAACAACAAAAGTTGTTTTTGGCTAAAGTTTCAAGGGCATCATTTAATAATTTCAGCATGTTTGATTTAGAAGTCCATATTTTAATGGATGTATACGGATTGCATGTTTTGCGATTTCAGTCTCACAAGGCATTGAAACATTCTCACTTACTCATCACGAGATCTCTAGATACAGTATGTTAACAGAAAGAAATCACACCTTAAAGCGTGAATTAACCATTTAAGAAACACCTTGTTGGAAAGCGAGATCAGAGAAAAATGGCTGGATTGGTTTGAGCTGTCTAGACGTTTATAGTATCTCAGTGTGTACAAAGCAGCAAAAGGTGGATGGCCTACAATAGCAGAACACCACAATGATTTCCACTCCTGTCAGAAAAGAACAGAAATATAAGTACAGCATGTGGTTTATAAGGACTTATGTGTAGGGGGAAAAAATCACTTTGTTTCAAGTCTTTAACTGGACAGTTTCATAGTCTGTTCCCATGATAGCCCCATGGATTCTTATTATTGGCTGATAGATATGGAATCTCAGTTTGTCCGTTGCTGTTGGAGCGCATCCACCTCAAGGTTTGATGTTTTATGCAGGCTGAGATGCTTTTCTGCTCTGTTGCACGGTTGCAAAAATGGATTATTTGAGTTACTATAGACTCTTTGTCAGTTCAAACCAATCAGGTCATTCTTCTTCAATCTCTCAACAACAAGTTGGTTTAACCTGCAAACCCTCTTAACTACTTACACCCTAATATCGCTAATTGGCACATGTGTTATAGAGATGTCGGTATTTAAATGACCAATCAAATACTATTAAAAAAATGTATACCTTCCACTCTCCACCATTCTCACAGATCATCCTATGCGCCAATGGGTTGCCAATTAGCAAACGCTCCCCATGCTACATCTTGCCAATGTAACTTTATATATGCGGTTGACATCGGCCAGATGTATGTGTGCTGTTAGAGCAGTATGTTTCATTATACACCACTGTATAGACTGATTTATGTAACATTTCCAGGAGATCGGCAGTTCTCCCTTCCGGTCCTTCTGATCCCAACAACCGTGCCATGGTTAAAATCACATGGTTAAGATCACACTTTTTCATTCTGATGTTTGATACGAACATGACCTTATCCTCTTTACCTGTGTCTGCATGATTTCTTTCTCTGTGCTGCTGCCACATAATAATAAGGTTGAGATGATATATCATGACTGCTCCTTATTTGTCCATTTGTTGACCACTGACAATCCACCAAAAGTGCCATTCATCTGTGATCCGTCTTATTGTTCACATAGATTAGGCCAAGGACATCAACAGCGCCAATTTTCTTCTAAAAGCCCGTTTAGAAGTTGCAATATATTTAAAAAATTATGTTAAAAAAGGAAGGCATAACATGATAGCATAAGCATGTTTTGTTCTCCTCCTGCATAGGTGACAGATATGATGCAGAAAGCACTGTTTGACTTCCTAAAGCACAGATTTGATGGAAGGTGAGATTTAAATGTTAAGGGCAATTTTTTATTGGCTTGTTTTGGATTTTTTTTTTCTTTTGGGAGCCTTCAGCAAGGAAAAATGTGCACAACTGGGATAATGGATAATGAACTGGTGGCAGATTGAAAAATCAGTTGTTCTTGTTTTCCTCTCAGAATCTCTATCACACGAGTGACTGCAGATCTGTCTCTGGCTAAAAGGTCTGTGCTCAATAAGAAAGCCATTGTTGAGCGATCCAACACACGTTCCAGCTTGGGTAAGGAACATTGTACATTTAACTGGTAAAAACTGCTATACGTTACTATATATATTTTTTCGCTCATATGGTCTCATTATATTATTATTATTATTATTATTATTATTATTATTATTATTATTGTTGTTGTTGTTGTTGTAGCTGAGGTGCAAAGTGAGATAGAGAGGATATTTGAGCTGGCAAAGTCCTTGCAGTTAGTGGTACTGGACGCCGACACCATTAACCACCCAGCACAACTGACAAAGACATCCCTCGCTCCCATCATCGTGTATGTCAAAGTGTCGTCACCAAAGGTAAAATAGATCTCAGTGAAGGCCACCTTAATATATACAGCTGTCATTTATGCATGACCTCTTTATTATGGGTTCACTCGCTTCTTTCCATTTATTCAATATGGCAATTTGTTCATTTGTAGGTTCTCCAAAGACTTATCAAGTCAAGGGGAAAGTCTCAAAGCAAACACCTAAATGTACAGATGATGGCAGGAGATAAACTCGCCCAGTGTCCACCAGTGAGTCTCGTTCCATAAGTACTGGGCATTTAATTCCTGTTTATTTTTAAAAAAAAACTTAATTTCCTTTGTTTTGTTCAAATGTAGGAAATGTTTGATGTTATCCTGGATGAGAATCAGCTGGAGGATGCATGTGAGCACTTGGCTGAGTACCTGGACATTTACTGGCGTGCAACTCACCTGCCAGGCTCTGCCCCTGCAAATCCCCTATTGGAGCAAAAGGTGGTAACTCCACCCTCAGGCAACTCCAGTCAGCAGGTGAGTGCGTATTGTATTTTTTTTTTAATGATCAACAATACATATGATAAACACTTTTTAAAATTATTACAGACAAAATTATAGCATTTGTTTACTGTTAGAATAATAACATTTTTACATTCCACATATGTAGGAGTGGAAAGTAAAAATTCATTAGAATGCTTAAGTTTAAAAGGTTTAAAATAAATTTAAGTACAAATTATTGCTTGATGCATCCCTGACGTGAGAGGGACAAACACACATGATGTGTATGAAGTTCCCTGTTTATTATTAACAAAAAGAGCATATTTAAGCCTTTTTGGCCATGTAACCTGTTACTGTACATCATAAGGACAAACGTCATTCACTTGTAAGTCATAAAGAGACCCAGAGACAGACAGACTATATGAAGCATGTTATAATTTTCCGGTTAGACAAAAGGCTTTCAGCAAGCCGTTTGCATGAACACAGGCTATAGGAACTATTACCAGATAAGGAATGAGGATGCGCAATGAGCGGATTTACATAGAGCCATAGGAAAGTTCACATAATATTTGAGATACATTTGAGAACATTGTTAGCATTTCTACATTTTCTTCAGAAAAAAAACTTCCCATTGAGGCCATCCTTACTGTTAGGTTTAAATCTGAATAGTGATACTTTTAAATATTATACTAGATTTCAGTTAAAAGTTAAATTTTTATAAATGTATAGCTTTATGAATTTGATAACTATGAAGACATCCTCTGGTATAGCATACTGGATAGTGTGACCATAAATAAAACCCTTCTATAACTTTATGCAATTTGTCTCAATGTTCAACTGTATGACAGAAATTCATTTTGTGAGCATGAAGTTGTTGAGGTTACCAGCTGTCGACTGATCTGGACTTGGGTGTAAAACAGTTTGTGGCAGTTTCAGTTCTAAAACTATAAGAGCGACTGCAGTAATAAGTCATCACAGCATCATAGACAGTAGCATTGCACTACATCCCTATAACTGTGGAGGCAGCAAGCACCGATTTAAAGAAACAGCCCCCACACACAACTCTGCTTTTAAGGTATTACATCATTTACTGTAACACTATGCATTAGGAACATGCAGTATAACCGAAAAATATGTTGTCACTGCTGTTTAAAAAAAACAAAACAAAGGAAATGATTTGGCACATAATTTACAATCTTTTAACCAATGCATTCTTGAATAGTGAAGAAGAAAATAAATGTTGATTTTGCATTAATTTTTGATGAAGGTTTTGTTGGATGCTTTCTTTCCCAGTTCTCTGAGACACAGGAATTGATTGAATGAATGCTGTGCAAGCTCTGGGTAGGTACCTGATTTCATTTCAGTTCTTCAGTTTCAATAATGCATTCTGTTTCTCCAGCTTCCCTGAGTAAGGATAGAATATTGCGCAAAGCACTGCAGCATCATCAAGCCATACCGTGCTCGTGTCTGACTGCAATTTATCCTCAGCTTGCAGTACAGGTGGTGGAAAGTTCCAGAGTCTCCCTCAGTCCGTCTCTCAGAGGTCAGCCCTTCTCAGCCCCCGAAAGGAGCAGCTGCCCCCTGAGGAGGAAGAGAAGGATGGAGAGATGAGGGTATATCAGGAACTCCACCATACCAGGCACACAGGAGGCACCACCTAGACCCGCAACTAGCACAGCTGTGTGTGTGTGTGTGCCCCGTCTGCACGTCTCAGGACCGCTCCACTGCAGTACAACTTACACACTCAGATGCAACACAATAGCTGGCAGCACACACACTTGAGAGCCCTATTCGGATCGGATTAGTTCTACATGGGCCGCTGATTCTTTAAAGGTGCTACTCTGTGATCTTTTTTTTTTGCCCACTTCGACAGGGTTGCTGTCTTTCCCTAAAAAAATATTTAATCCCCAAAGCACCTACTAGTTTGATTGTTTTAGTGCTGCCCAAGTAGACATTTTTGCAATTCGTTCTTTTGTGTTAAAAATGGTTTTCAGACCTCTTGTACATGCTTTAACATGCATTCAGCCTTCTATGCTCAGACATTCTTCCAGTCACGATTAAAGGATAGCTTCAATGGAAAACCACTAGACAAGAAAAAAAAGTATGTAAGGACAAAGACAGATCAGATTCATTTGCATATCAAATTAAAGCTACAAAACCTAATTTTGCTTTAATAACACAATATCATTACTGCAGTCTGTATAAATAGACAAACTCCACTCCACTCCTACTAAACAACTATTAGTAGGCTAATATCCTCTACCTGTCACTGTCATATATGGCATCCCTCAAGGATCGGTACTTTTCCAGATGCTTTTCTTTAGTCAGATCATTTACAGACATTGTTTAAGCTTTCAAAGTTACACAAACAACACCCTCAAAGCTTAATCTCTTTCTCCTACCTCTTCAACCAAATGGTATACTATATTGTTAAATAATATAAAATCATGGATGCACTACTTTAAATAAAACCCTGGCAAGACTGAAATCTTACTTGGGACTTAAAGTACAGAATAGTGCAGTAATATTTTTATTGCTGGATATAAACACACTTTTATTTGAACTTCATATTACAGAAATTCACCTCAATTACAAAGCACTAAGACTTATCTATCTCTTTCCAAACTCCCAGGTTCACCAGTATGGGTTTGAAGTGGTGCCTTGAATGTTATATGTAAAAAAAAAATACATTAAATTCAATGTAATGTATTATTATTATTATTATTATTATTATTATTATTATTAATTAATGTATCAAAACATGCTGCAAATGCACTCATCCAACTTTACTTCCCTGTCATCCAGATGCAAATATTTCCACACTTATTTTGACATAGAAATATCTTCTTAAACATCAATTTGAGAAACTTATGCCATCCGAATAGGGCTATTCAACCAGCACACATCGACAGACACACAACCATCATATATCTACCTAAACACTAACGCACACACATTTTCACATCCAAACACATACATACACATAACCGTTCCAACCCCTGGTTTGAATGGTCACACTGAGAGCTGGATTGAGAGCCACAGGGCTTTTCCCAGATCCTGGGTGAAACCTTCTGTCGGCTGATCTCAGCCAACCTGCCACTGCTCTCTATGGTGAAGCTGGCACTGGCATCAGAGGGTCACCACATTTTCCCACAGAGAGGAGCTCCTATCACATCCTCTTACTGCACTGCCGATCTGCTTACACACACAAACACACACACGTGCACAGGCACAAATGCACGCATCACCTCCTGCCCAGCTATTGCCCTGCTGCTCTCCCAGGCCATCTTCCTGCTCACTATAATTTATTCATGTGCTGAAATTCACTAATACAACTGGTTCAATATTAATGCGTAAGCCTCCATTTATTTAGCACGTCCACAGAAAGGATACAGCATGAGAGGAACTCGGTTAGTCATTGTCATTGCCTCACGATAATTTATGTATGAATGTAAGTTAGCAGATGTCTCCAGTTTTCCAACGAATGACATCATGATACAATATCTCAAGCTTAGTAGGAGCAAGAAAGATCCAATTAAGCAAGAAAAGTCTTTTCACTCTCTTTCTGTCTTCCATGCAAAGAGGCCATCCATTATTATTGTCACTTTACTACTTTACATCACAATAACTTGAAGTATGTGAAGCACCATAGGTGAAAATAAATGATTAAAGGTTGTAGATGCAAATTGGTTAAAATCAAAACATCTAAAGATGGGACGATTTTTTTTTCAGCAATCACCTGGTTGTTGATTCAACAATCATGAACCAAGATGTAAGCCAGATAATGGGAACTACCCAACTTTCTTTTGCATTAAAATCCAATATAAGTCAACTTCTTGTTAGGTTTAAAACTAAGATAAAGAGTGAGCCACTTGGTGTGTCCGCTGTGCTTCATCTTACTTGTCGATATCGCGGTGGACGCAATGACTCACACACAAAGAGTTTTAGTCTGTTTACTAGCTCTTAAAACCCAAAGCATTTTAACCTTTTTTTTTTTTTTGCATTAATATGTTCTAATATTTAAAGGGTTCAGGATTATGCAGTATGGAGTGACATATGCTTTTATTTGCACAACCTGGGCAATACGATTACTTGAGGAATGAATAAAAAAATGGGTCACATAGCCAAAGAAATAGCATAGATACATATAATCACATGTTTTTGTGGTTGTTTCTATGATTAATAATAATAATAATAATAATAATAATAATAATGATAATAATAATAATAATAATAATAATAATAATAATAATAATGAGCATTTGGTTAGTTCAACCAAATGCTTTGTGACGTCATTCCCATATTCCAGTAGAAGTATTTTTTTTTTCATTCTAGAAGTAATGATAACATTGGTTCTACCTGACATGTCCAAAAACCCAGTGCTCCGTTTGATGTCTGTTTTAAATGGTAACTACAAAGACAGATTATTAACGTCTTTAGGCGAATGCCTTGTGTCACATACATCTGTAACATCAAAGAGGAAAAGAAATTAGAGAGAACAAAGAGAGAGAGGAAGTTTGTCTGCACACAGGCACAGGAGGTATTGCTATATAGGGAAAGAGGAAGTGCTTGAAAGGATTTGACACCATCTAGGGGTGGTGTAAGAATAGAATAATCGTACAGAGGTTGAACAATGAAAGAATGCCTTGGAATGTCACAGTCTAGGAGAAGTGTCAGAAAAACCGTAACACTTCTCTCATGCTTATGCTGAGGTTTACAATATAATCAAATGATTTTTGCCTGGACATATTAACACACTAATCTTAAATACAAGGTGGCACAGTGGAATAGTGGTTAGCACTATGGCCTTGCACCTCCAGGGTCAAGGCTTTCTCTCCGTGCCTGGTGGGTTTCCTCAGCCACTAGTTTCCTCACACAGGTTGTACCCCACCTACTACCACGAGTCTCCTGGGATATGCCCCCTGTACAGGATAAGGTTCTCTAAGAGTTAAAAGGCTAAGTAAAAAAAAATGGTCTTCTTTACTCATGATTTGACTGTAGGGCAACCAGCTCCAATGCTTGTAGTGAGTAAAAGAAAACAACTGAACTGATGGAAAGATTCTATTAAAGATGATAAACTGATGTGCTTTGTTTAAGCAGCACCTGAATTGATCCCAGATCTGTTTTAATTTGACACCAGCCCCAAATTGTTGGAATGATTTAGCAATGGCAGGCAGGGGATTTTAGAGACTTGAAAAAGGAAAACATGTGGGAATGGTTGTTTTACTTAATGTTTACCAGAAAGAAACAATGAAAAAATAACCATATTAGAGAGGCCAGTTGATGGGTTTCTGCCAACCCAGAATTTAGGAAAAGACGAACCACTGACTATAGAACTCAGGGTGCTTGAGGGTCTACAAGTGGCTGTGACTTAATGTTGTTGTTTTTTCAGCTGGGGCTGGGGGTGGTGAGTATGAAAACTCCTGATGTTGGCTATCCAAGGTATTCAGACACATACAAAAGGGTGTGCTTCCACATTAGTCGTTGTGCATTGTTCACATCAGGAGGACTGAAGATTGAAGTTAGAATAATGGACAGTTTGAACATCTCCCGCTTCCACGGTGCTGCTGTTGAAGTGCACGTCTTGTCAAGCAGAGCTGCAGAATGCCACAGATGGCCCATCGTGCCGGTTGGTACCCTGCGCCAGGATTTGCCGCTTACTGGTAGGATTTGATGAGGACTAAATGAAGTTTGTCCTGCTTTGAGAAAATCCAGTCGAATGCTTGTGTTTTTCTGAGCCTTAGGTGCTCATTCTTCACTCGCTTGAAATAAGTGTTCAGGAGTTCATGTCGCACAGGTTCTTCTCTTATTTAGAAATGTCATCAAGAACTGTACTGGAGTTCGGTTGAACTGCATTGTGCATAGTTTTTGTGTTTTTAGTTACATGGAGTGAAACATTCTCTGGACGGAGCTGAGAATCTTCTTGTTGAGTTGAAGGACCTGTCTTTGTTTGTGTAGCAGAACTCAAAGTCTGTCTTGTCCAGAAGATTTAGAGTCTTCCAATGTACTCCTTTAAAAGTTTTTTTTTTCCTGAACTTCTCTGATATTGCAAGCACACCCCTGTTTTCAGATGATCCACGTTATCATTGTTTATCTAAATCCAGCACCTCTTCAATGTCTTGCACTAATCGTTGATTCTTCAGTAGCATGTCACAGACATCATAGCCACTATACAGCTGGAGAACAGCACTACTGGCACATGTACCAACTGATCAGTCACACTGTATACAGGCCTGCATGTCCTCAACCTTTAGCAGCAAAAGTCTGGAACTTGTTTGCTGATGGTGTGTTTTAATGGGTGGTTGGCAACAGGGTGCATCGCAACACACCCTCTGCGCAAATAGCACTGGTCCCCTTCTGCAAATAATGACTGGCGTCCAACATATTGATTGGGCAGTTTAATGCTCTTCTCAAGAAGTTGTAGGCCTGAGAATACTATGGACATTAGAAAAAGCAAAGACCTTCGGTTCAGACCTTTTGGTTCAGACGTTCAAGTTGGGCTTGCATGGCAGCCGCTTGGTGTTTATGAGCATGCCCAGATATTTGGGACAAATAAAACATTTTCTAAAAAAAAATCTTGTAGGTTTCAGCGATCTCAGCTGCATGGGAAGAACACATACAGCCCAGGTTTATTAAAGACTTTTAAACACATTTTAAATATATCACTATTAAGTCAGCATGCCATTTTAATTAATACCTCATACCCCACATATAAAACTACATAAGTAGCATACAGATCTATATAATAGCTAAATAATCCACCATGAATGGGTTTATGAGGCTCTTTCACCCATGGTCAATCAAATTCTACAACCAGCAATCATGGATCCAAATGGTGCAATCAGATTACAATAGGCATGTTATTGAAAGTCTGTTGTGCTTCGTAAAAAATCAACTGGAGTCCTAGCTCTCATATTGGTTACTCTAGCAACAAAACTTTATTTTGGCGATGCGAGTGCTTGTTAGATGAGAAAACAACAAAAGAGATTATTACTCTGATATCCCAGACAATTGTGTAAACCATTACGGAAAAAAATATAGACAGCCTAGTACAGACAGCCTAGCCTAGTTACAAATTGGCAAAACATTGTAAACATTTAAATATTGAGCCTAATATTTGATTGAATTATAGTCAGTGGATATGAGTGCAATTTATTTAAATGTTAATTGGCTTCAAGAAAGACTGATCATGTTGGCTTCATCAAACACCTTTTTAAAGCTATTCTCTTGCCATTTATTTTTTTTAAATGTTAAAAGGATTTCTAAAATATGCTGCTTTTCCATGAAGATATTCTAAAATGCTTACTTTAACAGGGCTTAATTTATCAAAAACAACAATCATGTGGCACAAAATGTCTCAAACACTTATCTCTATGCACTGCCCAAAGGACAAAACACACGTCATACACTATATATATAAACAAAAGTATTCGGCCAAACCTGTTTGAATTATAGAATTCAGGTGTTTCAGTCAGGCCCTTTAGACCCAGTGAAGGGCAATCTTAATGCTTCAGCATACTTCAGCATACATTTTGGACAATGCCATGCTTCCAACTTGGTAGCAACAGTTTGGGGAAGTCCTTTTTTTCTATTCCAACATGACTGTGCCCCAGTGCACAAAGCAAGAACTATAAAGACATGGTTTGATGAGTGAGGTGTGGAAGAACTTGACAGGCCCTAACATAGAGCCCTGACCTCAACCCCATCTACAGTAGTACCTTTGTATGTCCAACATCAGTGCCTGATCTCATAAATGCTCTACAGAATGAATAGACACAACATTCTCACAGAAACACTCCAAAATCTTGTGGACAGCCTCCCAAGAAGAGTGGAAACTGTTATAAGCTGCAAAATGGAACCAACTCCATATTGAAGTGTATGTATTTGGATACAGTGTCATTGCAGGGTTGGCCAAATACTTTTGCCTATATAGTGTAAACAGAAACTCAATAACTTTTAGAAACCTAAGGGTTTAAGCAAGATGACAAAGGTACACTATAAAAGCTCTAAAGCTACACAACAATGTGGTACACATGACAAGAACATTAAATCGTAATACTGAAATTATGCGACAATAAAATTAATATAATAATGCATGGCCTCTCTGAACAATAATTTGTATTGCATAACAACATAGCTAAAATATAGTAGAAATGTATACTTCTAATGCAACATTATTTTTATTATATTTTATTTGTTGCTTTGGATTTCTGGTAATACTGCGACAATAGGACATCAGGAGTTCATTCAATCGGACTTCTCTCTTATTATGTAGAATCGTTTCACTACTAATTCAAGTAGCCTCTTGGTTGGTTTCCTCCAATGACTCCCGTTTCCTCCTACAATCCAAAAACATGCAAATTAGGATAATTGATGTTTCCTCATTGGCCGTAGTGTGTGAGTGAGTGTGTGTCCTGGATCGGGTGCCCTTGTGCCCCGTGTTCTCTGGGTAGGCTCCAGGCCTCTTACGACCCTGTACAGGGTAAGCAGTATAGAGAATGGGTGAGAGTACGTGAGTGAGTGGGAATACTTAGCAATTACTTAGTAAGTTATGATTTATACGTTTTATTATGGTAATTTTCATTATTCAGAAGGAACAATAACAGACACTTGTAGTAAAGAATGATGAGAGTATCATATTCTACTTAACACTGAAGCTTTAGCTAGAGCCTCATTTGTAAGTCAGTGTGCAAATAGGTTCATAATGTTCCTGCTTCATGCATGCAGGAGTCCAATGAGAAATCCTGCTGAAAGCAATTTTGGCGAGAAAATTGGCATACTCCTCGAGAATTCTTGGAGCTCCTGGGCTCTCTTCAAACTCCTCAAGCCTCTCTTCAATCTCGCCAATCTCGGCAAAAACCTACAGAATTATCGGACTTGCCGATTCCTTCCACAGACTTTGCACATGAAATAAATTGATGCAATTTACTTGTAGGGCTCTCCTGACACTTGTAGGATCACTCCTGAGATACTCCTGGGCACTCCCCAAAATCTTCTGGTTCTCTTGGATTTTGTGGACGCAGGACAGCGGTGGCGAGATTGAGGAGTGACTGAGAAGCTTGAGGACTAATTGAAGAGAAGATCTGCGAGTTCAGCGACAACATCTTCTACTTGGTGGGAGTTCTGGAGAATGAGGAAAGAGTAGGAGAGTGATCTACATAATCCAGGAGATAGTTCAAGAAGATCAAGGAGATGTTGGCGAGAATTTCCTCCGAGGGCTGCGGTGCACATAGCGGCGTTCTCTTGTGTCTGGCTTATGGCGCTCCTTATTTCTGGTACTGTATTTGCAAAACCATCGGATTGGCAGACATTACTTGTTCTCGCCGTACACCCGCTGAGAGCTCCTTGTTTTCGCCGAAGCTTTCCTCAAATCAGTAATTTTCTTGCCAAAATCACTCTCTACGAGATTTCTCATCTGACTCCTGTATGTGTAAAATATATGGTTTTAGACCATATAAGTTATTTCTGGGTTACAGAACAATATCACAAATATCACAGATATACATATTTCACACAATTTCCCCCAACTTCATATGTTATACAATATAACAGCCAGGACTTGATCTGCTTCTTGAGTTTGCCCCAAGAAACTAAGTAAGAGACATCTATCTCAGACAAAATCTTTTCCTAAAGTTCATATACTTGCTTTAAATACCATCATTATGCTGAATTCAGCAACTTTATACCACAGCATGGCTGAATTCTTAAATGGAAGTGGAAGTGTTGAATATAACCTCGGCCCTGACAGTATTTCCTGCTGTAATATAAATGGTAGATTTACATTAATGCACTTTTTCAAAAAACATTATCATTTCTTTAATAACAGCACACAAGGACTTGGCTTCACATAACTTTTAAGGCTGATAATAAACAGATTTTTAAAAACATGTTAATATTTTAAAAAGAGAATGTTTGATTTCTTGCATGATTAGATATTATTTCTGTTATGCACCATTTAAAGAAGGAGTCTCCAGTGTCAGTGCTTGTAACGATGGGTTATAAGGTCCTCCACAGGAGAGTCTTTGAGCTTTACTGTTTATTGTTAACATATCAAGCTGTTTTTCTTTTTCTTTTCTTCTTTTGCTTGTTTTTTTTATTAACTTTGAAAGAGGGAAAGCATGAGGCTGGTGTGAAACCCCTGTTTATAGCTGCTGTAACATAAGTGATAACAGGAACGTATTTCTCTCACGAATGCTCTGTAACATTAATTATAAACTATATTGTTAAAAAGCATGATGTGCTGCTCAAATTCTTATGTTTAATTGTAGGCAAATTGCTGTCATATACAGTAGGAGAAAAACTACATTTCGGGTTGTGCTTCTATATGGAAATGATCCATTTTAGGTTCGTAACAGTATCACACCATCCCATTGTGGATTACTTTCCTAGAAAAGCACAGCCCAAAGCGGGTTATTCCTGATTTATCATTAATACAACTTCCCGTTAAACTAAACAGTTCAATCTCCAGTGTATATTTAACACTTTTAAATCTCATATGTGTCCAACTGTACCTATATAAGCCCTGTAGGGTGTTAATTCAACACTGGGAAGTTTGCCATGTAGTAACACTCCGCCTTCAAACTTTGCTAGAATGAAGGTGAAATAATGATGCTGACCTGCATTAAAGGGGATCAAATTATTTTTGTTATTTGTCTTTCTAGATTATAGTAAACCATGGAAAAGATTTTGGATGAGGCTTACTTGCATACCTTTTTATCTACGCTTTCCTCATAGCACCAATGTCAGACAACATATTTGAGGTTATAATGGACAACGTTTACAGGGGCTATACCGAAAGTAATGCAAAACTGTGATTTTTTTTTTATTAACTGACATACATCATTCAAATTGCACTTATTGCAGAGTAACTCTTCCTCTATAAAAAAAAAAAGTACTACTCAACATTGTCTCCATGACAAGCGTTGCATTGTCTTCATCCATCTGTGCACGTTGCTCTTGTCAATGGTGTAATATCTGTAATCATTCTGTAATGCATTGTGAAGCTATCCAGTGCAACAAAGGGGATTTTGCAAGAGGATCCAAGGGTTGGGTTCAATCCTGGTGCAAATGCATCACTTGTGATGGAGACTACTGTATGTTGAGTAGTATGTTTATATAGAAAAACAGTTACTACACCAATATGTGCAATTTGAACCACGTCTATATAAAAAAAAAAGTTAGATCCACTTTTACATTACTTTGGTTAGAGCCTTCGTAGAACTCTTGTAAAAGTTCTTTAAATTACATTTTTCACTAAACTTTTTTTTTTTTCACTGCCACTGCTTATAAATATCATACTCATTCATCCTCAGTAAGTGCTTTATCCTGGTCAGGGTTGCGGTGGAGCTTGACCCGTCCCAAAATTCATATTCTCGATTCTATCACATGTTTAAACTAGCAGTAAACTACTAGTCAATTTTTTTCCCCTGCACACTCTGACCAAAAATTAAATAAATAAATACAAATAATACAAATAGCGACTGAATAAATAAAGCTCTGTCTTTTTGGAACTGTCTCCTCAGATCCAAAAGTGACTCTGGATGACACTACTAAACCTATAGACAAAAATCCATAATACATATACAGGTGCCATAATATGAGTGATAGATTTTGGATTTCTACAAATTTGAGTAAATCTAGATTGTGTCAACTGGATCAAGCTATATATTTTCTAAATTGCCCAAACATTTTGATTCTTAAACTCATTTCTTGGTTTGAATTTTCAGACTGACTTTTCACAGACTTTAGAGTATTCATGATCAAATATAGGGGGGTGGGGGGGGGGGGGGGTACTTATGGCTGGCAGTGTATCATTCTTTATTTAAACACAGAAATTGAAAAGGCCCAGATTTTTATCTCATACCTGCACATGCTGATCTCCAGTCTTTCATTCACTAAAGATCAGCAATGTGGCGATCTTTTTGGATATGTATACTATAAGTCTTAAAACTGCAGGAAAAAAATTCTGATGCTCTTGTTCGTTTATTCTTGCCTGCTTCGTTCTGTTAGTTCATTCTTGCCTGCTGTTTTTCGCACAAAGTAAACACACATCAGCGGGAATGTATCTTAAAAATCACAGGATAAATATATTACTTGCAAGACAATCTTTCAGCTAATCTACCACTAATGTAATGTATATTATACTTCATTAAGAGCATGCATTCACTCTGACTTCATACTACACTTACTCCAGGGGTTTTGCAGGTTTGCCTCACTCCCCATATGTACAGAACAGGTCTGCCAGGATCATCAGAGATGACTCAGTACAAACTGCTCATGTATATACGATAATGTTAATGTTAAAGGAATATTGCACCCAGAAATGCTATATTGCTTAAAAGATATTGCTCAAGATTTCACTTTTCTTTTGATCGTTCACACCATTAGCTTTTAATGCATAGTATTGAGTCTTGAGCCAACCATCATTTCTTCATATTGAATCAGATTCAATGATGTAGATTAAATTAAAGAAATGCTGCAAAGTGCCTAAAGATAATTTTTTTTAAAAAATGGTTGTTTATGTAACAATGATAGCAGCAACCTTATTTCCTCTCTTGTCTATTCCAACCACTCAGCAGCATCCAGCATCACCAGTATACTACTAATCACCGGCCTGATCATATGCACCTGTCTCTCGCTGGTTCATGCCTCATGGTAGATGGCGTTTAAATGCTTAAATGATGAAAAAAAAAGAAAAAAAGAAAAAAAAAGAAATCATCTGAAACTGGTCAGCTACAGGCATTGGACTGAAAATGAGAGCCAAAAGTCCTTCAGGAAGCCTGGAGACCTATTCCTCAAGGCTACATTAAAAATACAAGAGAGTCTGGCTCTTTGGGAGCAAAATATGAAGAAATGATTGGTCTGTCAAGATTTTTGCACAGCAGTGTACATCATGTTAAATGATTACTTTTGAGCATTTATGAGTAAAAAATATTCCTTTAACAATTTTTTTGCACACGTATTTATGCATATAGGCTCATCCAAATTCACGAATAATTCTTCCTACAAGTGTATTATATCATTATTTATCTCTGGCACTAAAGTTGTTTGGGACCATGCAAATGTACTGCTAGTTCTTCTTATGAAATGATGTATGTGTTTTAGAAAAGCAACATGCAAGTGACACTTCAAGCACAGCAAAATCTGTTCTTCCTACTAGATGGCGTCTAAATACTAAAATACCACAAAGTGATGTCTTTTGTGACACGAAATGCATTCGGAATTTTAGGTTTTGGTTTTGATTTATCTATGCTTTCTTTTTTCCACAATGATAAATTCTGTATGCAATACAACGACAAGCAGAGATAGACAAATATTTAGACTACTAGAATACTACTGTATAGAAACAAAATGGAAATCTATACAATTGCACTGTTTTCTTTTCTTTTCTTTTTTTTTCAATTCTGCTTTACAATGCAAGAAATGCACTATGTATATTTATGTGTATATCTTATTCAGATTTATTGAGTGTATGACAGAAAAGGCATCCATTAATAACCACTTGAACACAAATTCAGATTAAAAGCTATTTACCCTAGACCCTGCACTGTATGGATTCTCTGCTCTGAAAGCTAAAGAAAATAAAGATGAAATACAATGTATTGGACTTTCTTTTTATTATTATTATTATTATTATTATTATTATTATTGTTATTATTATTATTATTATTATTATTAGTAGTAGTAGTAGTAGTAGTGTTGAGAAATAAATCACTTTCTATTCACCCATCCACTAGGGGGCAGTGTTTGTCCAGTTTATCCTTCATGTTTATGGTCTGATGATCTTTATGTCTGAAGGAAAGCTCTATCCTGAACCTTCTTCCCAATTTTCCATTTCTAGAGTGTGCAATCATCAGTGACATCCAAAATTTATTTAGTACTAAAATTCTTTTTCGAGTTTGGAGCCAGTGAGATTTATCGCTCACTTTATCTCTTCCGAGAGACAGCGGTGCAGCAGAGCTTTAGTCCTTTAGTCTGTCCAGCTCTTTCACCTCTGCATCCGCTCAAATAGATGAGGTTCCAAAACCCCAATGTTCATGGTACCACCAGTGTCAACGCTATTGTGCAGTGGAACTGTGTCCTATAGCTGAACTTCTCTTGCAGAGTTCTCATAAATATTTTATTTAATGCTGAGATCAGAAGCTGCTGCTGTGTTTTTTAAAGATCTTACCATTATCCCTTACATACTTTATCGGTAATTCTGATAAAAGTCATTGTAACTGCACTATCAATGCCCCTGTGACATCATTTTAAGGCAGGGATAATTATTTTAAACAAAAATACATGCAACATTTGAAAAATTGCACCAGAATCTTTAATTACATGACAAAGATTTAGGTAAAAACAGTAGCCATATTCCTTTCCGTATTACATCGTACACACTGTTAGGGATCGTGTGACTGTGTGCATTCGGATTTTCACTTGTCGTATCAAGCTCATGTTGCTTGCATTGTTTGTTGTTCTGTTGACACGAGAGAGGCAGGGGGATTGTAGCCCGAATCCTTTTTGCTGCATAGTGCAGAGTGTCACCCTGGCACAGTATCTTATTAGCAAATGCTAATTAACTCCCTACTGCGACCCAGCTGGAGCAAGCGAGAGGTTGAAGCCAGGTCAGGGGGTACTGCTGGGATCTCTCTCTCTCTCTCTCTCTCTCATTTTCCCAGTAGAGCAGAGTCTAATTTTCTATTCCACACTGGCGCTCCTCAGCATCACTAACTACTGAGCCAGGCCGAAGGCAGAACTTGCCAGTGAAATTCATCCACTGAAGAAATGGAAAAAGAAGATGAATATCGTAACAGCTCATCTATAATAAAGCTTTTTTTTTTTTTTTAACCATGTTGGGCTTCTGTTTGGTTTTATAATACAATGATCAGCCATAACATTAAAACCATTAACATTAAAAACAACCACTTACATATAAGTCATATAAGACATATGTATATCCTTCTCTAAAGGTGTGCTGTGGCACCAGGTGTTTGGCACCAGATTTTTTAAAGTGCTGTAAGTAGCAAGGTGGGGTCTTCATGGATCAGACTTGTTTGTCCAGCACATCATATGGATCCTTAATTGAGGAATTTAGAGGCCAGATCATCAACCTTAAACGCTTTGCCTGCTAAGCCCCATACAAAGCAAGCTATGATGCACTGGGTGTTCTGATACCTTTCCATCATAGCCAACATTAACGTTTTGTCATCAATTTGTGCTACATTAGTCTTTCTGTGTTACCGGAGCAGACGCTCTAGCCTTTGGTCCACACTGGCATAAATGAGCCTAATCAATGTTATTAATTTCACATGGGGGGGTGTATATTTTGGTTTATTATGCATATGTAAATAGGTTTCATAGGCATGAATTTAACTACAGTATATTAGCTCATGTCTTTGGATTGGATTCCCACCCCAATACTCAAATCCCAGCCACCTACTCGATGCAGTCCCTAACATGGATAAAAAGGAAGGGTTACATCAGGAAGGGCATCCGGAGTAAAAACCTTTGCCAAGCTGTAGTGACCCCTCGACAGGACCATCCAAAAGACTAACAACAAGTTTATGTCTATTTCTAAGCAAAGAAAATACTAATATATATTTTTTTAATATATTCTGTTTTGTTAGTTTTTTTTATTGCATGAAGTATCTAAACAGTCAGCGAGAATACACTGAAACTGGCAGGTTTGACAAGAGGATATATTTTTTGGAATCTGCCACCATTCCATTACCAACCAGTAATTGTATTACCTACCCAAGGACAATGCAATCAGTACTGCTTTTGTTGCTGATCTGGTAGATAAACTGCAGCAGTGTGTGACACCATTAAAAAAAAAACTGCGAAAAGCAGAGTAACCATTTATTCTTGTTTAAAAATAGAAGTTCTTCTCACACACTATAACCATATCACCAATCAGACCTAGAAACACAGTTAGCACTTCTTCCATGTTGGACCTGATGGTGTATTCACACCACATTGTCATGATAAAGAAAGTTACTTTTCCAGTCAAAAAAGTGATCGTTCACTGTTTTTGTTTTTAAATGTTGAGGTGGAAACCACACCCGCAGCGCCCCCCCCCCCCTTTTCCCCCACCCCACCCCACCCCTCGCTGTTTATTGTGCCAGATTGTATGTGACACTTGAAGCTGTTGATTATTCAGCTCCACCTGGCCTGAGTGTGATGCGGTGGTGAGAGGGGAATTCTCACCTCACTGTGCCCTTTTATGAGCTCTTTACCAAAGACAAGCAGGACACACTTCAGGTTTATGCATGAAGCTGAGATATATTTCAGAAGGGCACTCATTTTATTGCCTCAGTCAGAGTTTGTTAAGGTGGCTGGGAAAAAGGAACTTTAAGGTTTGAGGCCAGAACTGCTAAACCCATGACTGGACTTTGGATAAGTAGTTGACAATGATGGGGCAGGGGTAGCTCAGAGGTTAAGGCATTGGACTACGGTTCAGAAGATCCCAGGTTCAAACCTCACGACCACCAAGTTGCCACTGTTGGGCCATTGAGCAAGGCCCTTAACTCTCAATTGCTCAGATGTAATGAGATAAGAATGTAAGTCGCTCTGGATAAGGGCATCTGCCAAATGCCTAGATGAAGATGATAGGATGGATGGACTAATTTTCCTTAGAACCATGTACTATACTCGCAACTAAATATCTCACTACAAAAATGTTACTCCAATAGTATCATGGCGTGTATTCAGTATAACAATAAAGGATCGTTGTTTGTTTCCTGTGTTCCCCTGCATTGTCTTTTGTCCAGAGCACAGCAGGGTATACACTTCTATACCCTGTGATGTTTACAGACATAGCCTACTAATGGCAGTTAAGAGAGTAATTGAATAAGTGAATGGCTCTGGAGGGAGCTCTTTAATTCTCCACAGAGTCTCTCAGGAGTGTTTAGGCCTACAGAGATAACCTTGAAAGTATCGGAGAGTATATGTCTTCCTTATCCACCAGGCCACTTTTCCTTCCGAACAACACACACACCTACCAAACTGGTTAGATAAGCATTGTGATATTTAATATCCACGGTAGGAGGTCTTTAATATTAACACAGCAAACTTTCTTAACCCCGGTTAATTAGGCTGCAATAAACATTAGCTTTAACTAATCTGATTTATTAGTTTTCTTGAGTTATCTTGAAGTAAGGTGGGGAATTTTACAGGCAACGTCGTCTAGACAGCACTATGGGATCTCCCTGCACTAATCACCTCACACACATCACTAGACTGCAGTGTAATGGCAAAGACATGCAATTTGTCAAATAGTCCAGTCAGTGAAGCAGATGAAAACCCACATTATGTAATGTAGAGTATCATGTGACTAAAACAACAGCTGGATTCAAAAAGAGATTTTGCAACAATAAAAAATGAAATTGTGATGGTATTTATAAAACACAAAAACCTCCGTTAAGCCTCTGAGTTACTGATCAAAAGGTCGGTGGTTCAAGTCCCAGCTTTGTCTAGCTGCCACTTATGGGCCCTTGAACAAGGTCTTTAACCCTATCTGCTCCAGGGGCTGACCCTGCACTCTGACCCCAGCGTCCTGGGATATGCAAAGAAACAAGTTCACTATGCTGTAATGTACATGATAAATAAAGGCTTAATTTAGTAGTTAACTTACTGAATATACAGTTCACAAGATTGAAATTCACCAGTAAAATGTAAAAAAAAAAAAAAAAAAAAATCTCCAAGGACTAGATTAAGATGTGACAGACTGCGATTCTAACCATCATAAAGGTTTAAATTATTTATTTATTTAAATTATTTTTTCAGGACGTAGTATGCTCCGGTAAAACAGAACCAGAGAAAATAAAGTACATTCTCAGAGAAAAAAACCCTTAATTGTTCTACTGTTGTCTCTCACAATGGATCTATGTAGAACCTTTTAGCAGAGTGTTTTCCTAAGTCTTTCAAGCATCTTTACCCAATGAACCCTGAAAGAGCCCTTAAGGAAATCTTTATTTCTTAAGTATGCACCACTCCAGTTTAGGAGAAGTGAGTTTAACTGACAAACTTGTTAATGCAAACAATGGAAAGTAGTTTTACGTCATTTTAGGCTGTTCCTGAACATACACTTTTTGAACAGTATGAAGAAATTAACTTACAGGTTTAATAGCAGGATTTGACATTTCTCATACAAACTAACAATGTAAAAAAGATTATATCTTCATGTACAGTGCTAAAATGACTAATTCTATATGCATATGTATAGTCACCTCCCAAAATATTGCCAGTTTTCTTATTAACGAATGCGTTTACTTGGCCAAATCTGTAGTCTGCATTTTATTAGCTCATACATTAATGAAAAATCATTGTTGTTAAAGGAAAAAAGAAATAATTATTTTTGTCATTAGATTCGAACAGTCACAAAACACACATGGTACACTCAAGAACTTATGACATAATGAGTCATAAGTTCTTGAGTGTACTATATTTTATGTACAGTTTTACATAAATATAATTTTCATTTTCATTCAAACAATAAGAAAAGCTATCTAATTTGTTTGAACATTGAATAACATCAATCAAGCCTTTATTTATTTATTTTTCTAATAATGTGCCAAATTTTATGGTCAACCGTATTGAGGAACGTTAAAATTGTTATACTTGAAAAACATTCTTTTTTTATGTTGTCTTTTTTTCTTGTGTATACATATGAAGTTGCATATTTGTAAAATCCCTTTTTCATCCATTACCATGTGAAAAACCAAAGCACTTTGTACAGAATATAAACTAATTTTTGTCAAATCGTATAATAGATATAAAATACACAAGTGGTGGCAACTTCAATTGAACATAATTGGGCATTGTTCATAACAAATGTGTAAAATAATTGCCAATTTGCAAGGAATTGGAACCATGAGTACTCTGTCCCCGCCCACACTTAGGACAATGGTGATTGAGGGGGAAATAGTCCATGGTCGCAGTTTTACAGTTTCACAATTTACTCCATTGTTAGGTTTCAGTCTCAGCTATTAAATACTACTAAAATAACAAGCTGTGTACAGGAAATTTCTTTCCTGAACCCCACAAAATGAAAAAAAAAAAAAATAATAATAATAAAACTTCAAATCTGCATGATTGGTGACAATGAGTGGAGAAGATCTGAGTAAAAGAAAAAAAAAAAAGCTGCAGGATCAGTGATGCTTTGCAGTCGGCCTGTTTTGTAGCTGGGGATTTAGGAGCTCTTGTGAAGATAGATGGCATCATGAATTCTCCTAAGTACAAGGATATTTCAGCCCAGATCCTATCTACCTTTGCCAAAGGGTATAACCGTGGATAAAATGTAGCACTTTCAACAAGATGATGAGACAGACATACTTCCAAATAAAGACAGAAATTGCAAAAGAACCAAAGGCATAATGCTGTTTTATAGCATATCAGACTCTTGCTGTCTATGTGGAGTTTCATATTTTGTCTCCATGCCTTTGTCCGTTTCTTCTGGATTCTTCAGTTTCCTCCCAACTCCCAAAAACATGCTAATATGGAGATTGGTAATGCAAAATTGCCACTGGGTGTGAACGAGTGTGCAAATGTGTGTCTTGAGCTGGCTTGGTGTATCTAGGGCGTATCCTCACATCGTTCTCAGGTTTCTGCAACCAGGACCAGGATGAAGCAGTTACTGAATGTGAGTGAATAAATTAAGAAACAAGAAACAAAAGATTGTCCATATACACAAATTGAACTTAATGAACTTAATGTTCTGCATAGAGTAGATCAAAATTCCGCTGTACATCTCCTTCCAAAAATACAGAGAGAGAGAGAGAGAGAGAGAGAGAGAGAGGATGGCATAATGTAATTTTAAGGGTCATAATAATCTTAATTTTGAATGTCATTGTGTAGATAAAGTTGTTGGAAATGATATTCAAAAAATGTTTAAAAGTATAGAATTTTTTTTTGCATGATATGTTTTTTTGCATATTACAAAAATGTTTACATGATAAGAAAAATCATGAATGGCTCCAATAATTTACCACCTTACTACATGTCAAAGTAGTATACATTATACAGAGGGGTCCAAAAATACTAGTCAGTACAAGACGTCAGTAGTTGCACCATAGTTGATGATATCGTATGACTGATTTTTTGTGCATATACTTTTCATGTTGAAGTGTGCATACATTTTTTGTGCACCTCTGCATTGTTAACTACAATGAAGACCACAGTATGGTGATGAGACTCTTAGTAGCAGTAAAACATTTGAACGGTGCAAATGTTTTAAAGAAAACCGTACGTTTGTATATGATTATCCAATGAACTTCAGCAAGTGGAACGTATAATCTTTGAAAATCAATGGATAACTTGTTGCCAACTTGTCAAAGAGATATATCTGTCTGTGGGAACTGTGCACACAAACACATTTACATTTACCTTTAGGCATTTGGCAGACGCTCTTATCCAGCGCGACCTACAGAAGTTAATTATGATTTCGTAGATTTGATCAGTTATGATTACTATAAGCAAAATTTAACTTTTGATTTATTTTGTTTATATCACAAAATATAGTATAAAAATCTATAGTATAAAAATATATATAGTATATAAAGTATAAAAAATCCTTCATTATGCAAAATAATACCGCAAAAAAATATGAAAAGAACTGTACATGAGAGAATTAACATTTTATTTTTACATGTATTGTTCACATAACTTTCTTAGGCTGTTGTGAAGGAATGTAGGAGAGGAAAATGGGTGGGGAGGAGGTTAGGGTTTGGAAGGAGAATCTCCTTTCATAATAACGCTGGGTAATTCTCCTTCTCTCTTTTTCATTTCTTGGCCTCTGGTTTGTACTTGACAGCTGTCTTCATAAAAAAATTTATCTCAAGAGATATACTGAACAACTGTCTTTAATTAAGACACCATGTTATCTTTCATCATTTGTACCACTCAGTTCACCGGAGATGATTCTTTTCGGCAATAGCTTTTGGACTTCACTCCACTTTGCTCAAAATTCTTTTAGAATGTGTGCAAAACTGACGCTGGGTGATGCACCATTTGCACATTACAGGAATTTCTGGGAGTTATTGCCACATGCTCGTACAGTCTTGGCATCGCTCGAAACCATTTCCACATGTTTAGGGAATTAAAGGAGATCCTGGTAGGGCAGCGTTTCGGACGTGAAGCAGGCAGTGTGATCATGTCCCTGACGTGCTAATATAACTTTCTACCTTGATGCTATCCAAGCACTGGTGAAACACTGGGATAAATGCATCAGTGAAGCAAGGGATTAGGGATTAGGGAAGCCAGATAAATAGCTAGCTAGCTAGCTAGTCGGATTGATATGTACTGCAGATAGATATTTTAGTGATCCTGAAGGAAATCTTTCTATTTCTATATATAGAAATAACTTTTCACTCTCATAACTGTGTTGCGTCATTCTGCGCAATCAAAAGTCCCGGTTTGACTTGAACACCCCTCGTGCCATTTTGACAAACAGTTTAATGTTCTGCGGTTTGGGATGCAGTTTTACTGTTACTGTGGTATCAGGTGAGTATTTGTCAAACAACATGTCAATAACCGTCGAGAAAGGTAACAAGTAGTTGCTAAGATTATGAAATAATCTGCTGGTATTTGATAAAGAGTCATATTTCAAAAGTTTTCGCACCCTGTTCAGCACTGCTACACGGTCGGGGGAAGTCGCCTCGCCACAGATTTTGGGGCAGTGGAGCAAAGGCGGGACGCTCGAGCAAAGAATGGCGCGATCTTATTGGCCGGTGGGGACAGTGCTGCGTCCTGATTGGCTGCCGAGGCTCTATATAAAATCTCCGCAGTCAGTCGGATCAGGCGCATCAATCTGTCGAGCAGGTCTGAGTCGCGCAGCTGCGCAGTTTGGATCCGAGTCTGTCTGCAGGCATTTGCGCTCTGCTTTCTTGTTCTTTTTTTACAACACTTTAAAAACAGCAACGATGAAGGAAAGAAGAAACACACAGCCACTGGTAATTAGATGTAAACTGGTCCTGGTTGGTGACGTGCAATGCGGGAAAACAGCAATGCTGCAGGTTCTTGCAAAGGATTGCTATCCAGAGGTTTGTCTTTTTTTTTGTCTGTGTGTGTGTGTGTGTTTATTTTTAATTATTTTAAGCATGCCCTACAGTTGTGACGCACATCCTGATTCATATCTAATTCATAATTTCTAGAATGAGTGTGCCTAAGATCACCAAGAATAGTCAGGGTGTACTTATTTTTGCTCCTTTAGTAGAGAGTAACATATTGCACATGCACATGCCTGCTCTGGCCATTCCTCAGCACAGCAAGGATTCTTCATTGTGATTCTGTTCTTTAATAAGTTATAAAAAAATTATATAACTAACACATAATTAACAAATGCTTATTCATAGATATAATGTCTAATTTCCATGCCTGCTCAGTATTATCAGGTTTCTGCTGAGGTACTAATACACAGGGCTGTGTGATGTGTGTTCACAGACGTATGTGCCCACTGTGTTTGAGAACTACACAGCATGCCTGGAGCTGGAGGAACAGCGTGTAGAATTGAGTTTGTGGGACACATCAGGTAAGAGCTCATCCGCAGCCTGGGTTTTTTCTTTTCTTTTTTGAGAATCTACTATGCTCTGTTATCGCTTTGTCAGCTGATTATGCATGCAGGATTATGCATCGTAAAGAAGCTGCACAATTGTCTTGCATGCTGTAGCTGAACATTAACTCAGTGGTATCCGGTCACAGCACATGCATAGTGGGGGATGCACTGCATCAAATATCAGTATCTGCATCATGCTTGATAAATATTAAATAATCTACATTAAATCCTGATGTGCCGTGATATATGTACAGTAAGCCAGAGAAGTATTTATTTATTAATAAATAAGCATAGCTAAATATTTATATTATTCTGTTGGGGATGGGAGGCATTACAATATATTAGAGATGGGGAAAAATCGATTCAGTTATGTATCACCAGTGCATCGCCACACTGACAAAAAAAATGTTTTACATTTATAATGGATATAAACCACTTTGTGTACGTTGCTCTGGATCAATCGCAAATTGATTAGAATTTTCGAGTGGTACAACAGAAATGTTGCCAAAAATTGGGCATTTAAAAGCCTCAGATCTAACCTTTTTTTCCCCCGAGATTCTAAGAGCGAATTCACCGTTCGCTGTGCCAACGTTAGAATGCCACATAACCTGCGTGCTCACTGTTAAGTTGAGTTTCGAGACTTTGGAAGCATTTGAGGCAGTAAAATGTCGCTATTTCTTTATAATCCTACAGGGGGCGCACTCTGAACTATTTGCACATTTTCATCCTGTGTGGTAGGAGTGATCTATTTGCTAAGTTTGTTTAGAAATAAAAATTTTGGTGGATGACAAAGATATGTTTTTCTTATTAAAAATGTAGCTTTTTTTGTTCAAATTAATTCGAAATTAAATGTTAAACTCCTGTATTTAGAGTTAGTTTGTATCGTTTATATGCTGCGCTTGAATTTTAAATGAGAAAAACGAATGCTATAAGGAATGAGCTACATTTAATTAATTATGAAACTTTTCTTAAAGGCTTAAAATGTAACAAAATCTGGGGTAAAATGTAATATCGAATCGGGATATTTATAAAATCGTGATTCTAATATGATACTCGCAATTTTAATCAAATCGTCACCAAGGTATCAAGGAAGGTGACTCGTGATTTACGATCTTATGAAATGATGTCATACAGTAATAAATTATGTCATAACGCAATCTTGTATTGATTTGTTTAGTAGGCATTAAATAAAAATACACGCGCATCAGTTTTCAAAGGTACATTTTTTTTTTAGAAATAACACTACTCTGTGGCCACTTTGTCAGGAAACACGCATTATTTGTGGTAGAAATGTCTTACAATACCACCATATGGCTATTATGTCACACCAGCCATCCTGATCACAATATACTTGTATTAAGATGAAGGTCACATGATGCATTCATTAGCCTCAGGTCGTACTCAGAGTCTGAAATGGATCAGCTCACCTAACAGCTAACACGTTTTACATAATGTAGACATTGGCTCAGACATGCTTTGCCTTTGTAATTACAAATTCAAATTTTCTTCCCTGGATTCAGTGCACCAGCCAGTGACTTCAGCTAGACAAACTGGTTCATGGCACAGCAACTTTAACGCTATTATCTCCGCTTATCCCAGTCCGTGGCTGCTGGCGAGGTTCATCTATACCCAAAGTAGAGAAAAAACGGCGCATATTTTATGTATAATGTTTTAACAATTTTTTTTTTTTTTTTGCACAATCAAAAGACTACCTTGTTAATAATGCTTTATCAAACACTAATAGACCTGAACCCAGTTGTGATGCTGTGTAGTCATGAAGAAAGATCACATGGCTGTCGAGTCGTTTCGAATGTCCTGTTGTAGCCCATTGACCTGATTTACACTCAACCGTGTTGTGGATTTAACATGTGATCTATCTGGACACTGTGTGAAACCGGACCCTTAGCGCTGAGTGGTGTCTGGCTGCCTGCACAGTGTGGGGGAAAAAAAAAAAAGGTTTGAGGTTCATGCCTGTGTGTGAGCATTTTTCTCTCACTAATTTGGTGTTCATCTGCCAATATTGGAAAAGCTGAATGAAACTCAGCCCTCAGGGATGATCCTCTATTTTATATTGGCAGGCACTCTTGGATCTGTTTGGTGGCGAGCCAGCGGAGGGACAGTGTGTGCTTTAAGGAATGCGCATGAGGTTGAGGGGATGCACCAGGGATTCAGAAAGCTTCCAGCCATTCATCTGGTAGGGACAGAATTAGACCAGGTTCTCTCACTGCCATTTTGTTAGTCATCCAAATATTTTATAACTTCTGTCCTGAGAGACAATCATATCAGCTCGGTGCAGATTGCTCTTTAGGATACAGTAAAATTTTCTATTCGTCTTCTGTTCATTCTGTCTGCGGAAAAGATGGAAAAAGAGCTGCACTCACTAGGGTTTGGCTGACTTCGTGCTCCTGGCTGATGGGTTGCTATTTGGGTTTTGGTTCTAGAACAATGGCTCTCCAAGGTTGGACCCTTGAAGCATCCATGATTTTGGCAAACTCTTAGTGTTCGAAAAGTTATATTGCTTAGGGGTTTGAATCTTGCCTGTAGTCGGTGTGTGCGCCGACATGCACTGTAGGCTGATTGGTGTTTCCAAATGCATCAAGTCTATGACTTGGTGTGTGAGCATGAGAGATTCTGCCCTGTGATGGGTTCACACCCTATCCAGGGTGTCCTCAGCCTAGTGCCACAATTCAATATCACAATTAATTGAATATTTGAACTTAATTATGATTAACAATCCATATATTTTCTTTGTCCTCATAGCTGACCAAGTTTGTACAGAAAATACTCAACAGTTTAAGCTGGATTATTATTTGTTTATTTTATAATGAAAGGGCTCTCCTCCACACTTGGAGTTGCACACCTGGAGGGAGCGGAGTCATGTGACTATCCATGCAGTTGTATGTTTGAAATAATTTTTTGAATTACATGAACACACACACAATAGGGAAGTATTAAAAGTTACTTTTTCATTAGCATTAACATAGTAACAATAAAACAATAATAATAACTCAATACAAGGTTCTGAATGTTGGTTTTGATTAATTGTCCAGCCCCATCCCAAAGGTATAAGCTTCATGCCCTCTCCTCCATGCCCATATACAGGATAAGTGTTACGAAAAGTGATGTATTTAAGGTATTATGGTTAAATACTTAATACCATCCAATCAATTGAATCTCATGGTAGGAGTATGAATAACATCCTAATGTGGGTATAATGTCAGAAGCTCTATGGATCTAATGCATACAGAGGGTCCAAAAAATGGATACATCTATACATCTTTATGCCACACAAATGTATTGCTCTCTTCTGACGGTGACGTGATGGCATAAATCATAGTGGTTGTTTTTTTAAGTAGTTTTAAAGAAGGGCAAAGAGAACCAACTTTTAAAGTGTGTATATATATTTTTGCACCCTCTGTATATACACCTCATGTTACACACATTTATAAAGACGCAAATCATTTATTAAAGCTCAAGGTGTCACTGAATACAAATGTTAAAGAACCCCTCCTCTAGAGAATGACATAACTACCAAACCTTCAGTGCTGATTAGAGAATTTAAGCCAGGCTGCTCTGACTTGAAATAGAAAATTTTGCAAAATAATTTTGATGGAAAATGTTTTTTTTTTTTTTTTCGGTTTATAGCAAAATGGACATCTTGTATTTGCCAATCACATTTTTTTTGGAAAGACATTTAAGCATCCCAACACCGGAAATGTAAAGTCGCCAACACCAGCAGTGTCTACTTGATCGAATAACAGCTGTGTGGCAGTGGTTGTTAAGGCTCTAAACTTGTGATCGTAAGGTTGACGGTTTGAATTGCAGCAGAACAAAACTAGTTATGTTGTGTCTCTATGAAAGATCCTTAACCCTCAAATGTAGCTTGCAAGCTTGCAATGTGTCCTGCATAGTAGTGCTGGATCAAAGGTCTGACAAATAAAAGACAAATGTTGGAAGTAGATGGGCTTAGCCACCATGGCATAGCTGTGATCGTGTTCTGTATCTGCTGGAGTTTCCCCAGCACACTAATTATATCCACCCAGGAGCTCCGCTCTCTCGTGTCTGCTGGGAATTTAAGAGCAGGTTTTCTTATTAAGCTTCTTCACGTTGATTCGACTGACCTCATCATTGCGCTTCCAAACAATTCTCTAGGGTGCTTTGCTCGGATTTACAAGCAAAAATCAATTTCCACAATCATGGTGGCCAACTCGAAGCCCACTTGAGGAAGATGGCCCAGAAAAGTGTAGTCTGCTGTACATCACTTGCTACAAGGTTTTGGCAACGGACATGCTTAATATGTTAAGTGAAACACATTGCCGTGGATCCAAGCAGGCGATTGTGTACGACGTCCTGGCAGCAGAGGTATAGCGGACTATTAGCGCATTAGAGTGGCAAGTAGATTGATGAGGGCTTTTCTGATAGAAGTATGGACGGGATGAGAGGTGGAAACTCACGAGCAGCTCCCAGATAACCCCTGTGAATGAGGAAGGCTCAAAAGGTCATGGATAACTGCTTCTCAGCAAGAGGGACCATTCTTTGTGAAATTCCCAGTGGGGACCGCGATTGAATCTTGGCCAGGCTGTTTCTCGGTAAGGACAGGGAGTGTAGTTTGGGGGGCGGGGGTAGGGAAGTTTCGTGGAGGAATGACTCAGGGCTTGTTCCCATCTATCTTTAATGGGAATGTGGGGGTGTGGGGTGTGAGATACACTTACTATTTTGTTCTTTTCACCCTTGTACCAAGCTCCTTTGTAATCATTGACCTCTCTCAGCCTGGCCATCCTTACTTTGAGATCTTAAGTGCTGATGAATTCAGATATTTCAGCCCATAAAGGTGTTTATGTTCGACTATTGTCCATCATTTTTGTTGGACATGTTGTTGACACAGCCAATTTTTTTATTTGTTAGTTTTTTTTTGGAACAGTGTTAATTAATTGTCAAGGTTTTTGAAGAATAATCATAAGATTTGGAGTTGAAACCCTAGGATTGCCAGAGATCCACCGTAGATCCACATTTACCAAGACCTTTACCCCTCCACAGTTCACCTCTGTGATTGTTTTGGATCACGTCCATGTCGTCTCTTGCTTACTTGAGCTCACATACTTACTCATCGTCTATACTGCTCTTTGGTATATTCAGGGTTGTGGAGGGGGCATGGAGCCTATCCCAGGAGACTTGGGGCACAAGGCTGGGTACACCCTGGACAGGGTGCCAATCCATCGCAGAGAACACACATACACACTCATTCTCATTTTCTACAAGAAATTTGGGTGTTTTTTGCGGAAACAATGGGTGGAAACCGGAGTACCCGGAGGAAACCCACCAAGTGGGAATCAGTCAACAACATAAGTTACACAGTATTTCAATGTTTATTAGGTACTTTTATTAGTTTTAAAAACTAAAATCTGTAAGAAGTATAGCTGCATCAGTGACCTTAGTGCTATTGAGTTGGATCAAACTGAAAATGCACAAAATCTAAATTAAATTTAATAATTGTTGAAATAATGCACTTCCCATTTTTGAATATAAACTTGCAAATTTGAATAGTGTGAAATTATTTGACAGTCGTAGAACATGAAGATTTTGTGGGCTTTGTGCACCATTGGCCAGTGATTGAGTAGTGATGCAAACAGACCCAAAATAGGGTAGTCTATGGTTTGCCTCACAATACTTGCATTATTTGCTGAATTTTATTTAGAGTTCATACTGCTCTTTGTTCAATCACAGAGCAAAAATGTAGTTTTAAGTATAGCAGTTTTTCCATATTTTTTCATTATGGATATGAAGATGGAAATTGTCATTGATTTAAAAAAAAAAAAAAAAAAAAAAAACCTTTACTATTTGTTGAAAGAGTCACGCAACAGGAAATGCACCGAATGTGGCAGGATCTTTGAAGGCACCACAGTGAACATGCTGATCTGGGAGATAAACACAATTTCAACACCGATGGTAACAGCCATCATCTCACCTCCAGCAGTGCCAAACTCTCCCCTAGCCCTGAAACATAATTAAGCAATAACAAGGGCAACAGGTCGATACTTGGCATTAGACAGTGTTCCTGATTAGAGTCTGACAGATTAATTGTGCCATCGTATGAAATTCTAAGCAGACCACATTTCAGCACGAATGTATCGTGTCTTCCTCAAGCTGAACCACGATACAAACTAAACACTGGCCCAGGTAACGTGGACTAAAGCAGTCCATGAAAGAGGTGAATAATTACTCCTCTTAGATATAACAGAGTCTTGCCCATTGCCTTGCACCGCCATGATCTGGGTTCGATTCCTGCCTCGTGTTTGCATGTTCTCCCTGTGCTTGGTGGGTTTCCTTCCACAGTCCAAAGACATGCAAATTAGGGTACTTGGTGTTACCAAATGTTGACCAGAGACCCTACCATGGTTGTAAAAAAAAAAATACAATGGTTACCATTGGGCTACAGAGATTCTTAAATGGAATCTTGATGTAACACAACAAACCTTCAGTAATTTATGGAACTTTTTTCATGATTTTACCAAATCTGACCTCATTAGCTTAAAGAATGGCAACGTTGAATGAAAAGGTTGACCAGATGGGGTGCGCTGTGATCAGTCTTGGCATTTCTCTCTGCGCCATGCAAAAGCGAAGAACAGCCCTCTCTATCTCCATCTGTTCCTTACAAGATTCTTCCTTTGATCTCATACACAGATCCTCCATATGCATAATCGTCCCCTCGACAAACCTCTAGGTCTCTGCTGCCATGCTATTGGCTCTAAAGTTGGTACCTGTTTTATTTTCCTTGCTGTGGTTTCTGAAGGCTCACAAACTTTTTATAGGTGCAATAAAAGTACTGTCTCATTTAGCTGAGGAACACATCAGCACCAAGTTGGCATTTGTCATTGAGTTGTCATTTGCCCACCATGTTGTATTGCTTATGGATGTTGGTTAGCACCACGTAGTAATCCCCAAACTGCAGGCAATTAATACAAGAGCACTCCCTGTAACCCCCTTCTGTCATGTACGTTTTGCATATTTCAAACCTATACTGCATCATGGTCGATTTTGGAGGGTTCGTATAATTATTCACTCTATGTGCTCGGGTCAGCCAGGTTCTCATCTTGGATGTGTAATTTGTCAACTTTAATTGAAAAACGGCTTCTCCGCATCCCCGGTGTGCATGTCTATCGATTGCTGCATTAAGAGCAGAGGTAATTGAATGCTTGCTCACGCTCAGATCGTGAACATCCGTGACTTGTCAGAGATAAAGAAGAGGAGAGACGGTCAGTGGCACGCTTTGCAAAGATGCGTCGTGTCTACAGACTGTCTAACCTGAAATGCCAGGAGTTTGAGTGGTTTTTCAGCTGATTCTTATTGATTTGCAAAATGGCTACCGCAGTATACTTCCAGCATCAAACCTTTTGCACTTAAAAAGATATGATCGAGACAGACTTTGCAACCAAGAATGCACTGTTTTAGTTGAGTGAACAAGGCAGGATACACCTTGGAAAGGGTGGCAATCCATCGCAGGGCACACACACTCACTCTCTCACACACTATGGGCAATTTGGGAATGCCAATTAACCTAACCTACATGTCTTTGGGCTGTGGGAGGAAACCAGATTTCCTCCCACAAATTAGTTTTTTCCCTGAGTTTGAGGTAACATACAGGTTTTGTTTCATTGCAGTATGCCAACAGGAAGAGAAGATGTACTACTGTATTTTGAACAATGGAAAATGTCCTTATAAATCAACCTTGGAAAAATCATTAGTTCATCTCAAAGTTCAACAGATGGCACTGTACAATTTTAGTACGCATGAGTGTGCAAATGCCTCCAGGGTCCGGGTTCCAGGTTCCAATCCCCGGCCAGGTTCGATTCAGGCCGTCTCTGTGTGCATGGAGTTTGCATGTTCTCCCCGTGCTTGGTGGGTTTCCTCCAGATAATCTGGTTTCCTCCCACAGCCCAAAGACATGTAGGTTAGGTTAATTGGCATTCCCAAATTGCCCATAGTGTGTGAGAGTGAGTGTGTGTGCCCTGCGATGGATTGCCACCCTTTCCAAGGTGTATCCTGCCTTGTTCCCCAAGTCTCCTGGGATAGGCTCCAGGTCCCCTGCGACCCTGAATACAGGATTAAGCTGTATAGACAATGAGTGAGTGAGTGTGCAATTGAAGTCTACTTAATAAATAAACACAATTGTGCATCTTCATTCCACATACTTCACAGTAACGTGTAAAAATGTTAGTTAATTCCAGAATTCAACAGATGGTGTTGGATAGGGGTGCTCCGATTGATGGGTCGCCGATCATAATCGGCCGATAATTGCTTGGGGAAGTTTCATCAGCAGTCTCTATATCGGCCGATTTAGAAAAGCCGATCATATGACGCAAAACTTTTTTGCGTGCTGCTAACATGGCTTCTACGTGTTGTGTGAAAAAGACAATACATTAGCAATTTGCAACCTGTGTAACAAGCCAATTCCACAAGGCGGGAAGCACCCAAAGCATTTTAACACCACGAACCTCATCAGACATTTGAAGGTTAGTCACGTAAAGGAACGCGAGCAGTTTTCAAAGTTAACTCGCGCTAAGAGAGCGGGAGAGCTCAGCAACTCGCCCGCTGCCACTCACGCAGCTGTCGGTATAATACCCCTATCTCACCTACGCGGTTTCGCTCGGTGGCCGTACGGTTCACAGATGTGGAAAGTAACGAATTACATTTACTTGCGTTACCGTAATTGAGTAGTTTTTTTGTGTACTTTTTAAAAGTAGTTTTTAAAATCTGTAATTTAACTTTTACTTAAGTACGTTTTGTTTGAAGTATTGTAATTCGCTACATTTTAAAACGCTACTGAGTAAAACGAATGAAAATGCAAAAAATATTATACTTTGTATAAATGCTTCGTTGCGCTCGCGTGTGTGTATCATGTCCTGGTCGCGCGCCGCTCCAGACTCCACTCCAGGTTTTCCGACTGTCCCCACAGCGGCATCTACCTGACCTTCCACACGGTCGCTTCCGCCCCAAGAGTGACGTCATCAACCAGCGCGACCATATATAAACCGGAGAGAGACGCGGGAAAGAGGAAAGAGATTGTGATTTTGGTCGTTTTGATATTTGGTTGTGACTTTTTGCCTCCCATTGACTTTGATTATTGCTTTGGTTAGTCTTTGTATATATTTGTAGATAATTTCACTGTATGTTTGTGCACTCACCAGTAGTAGGGGTGTGGCTACCATTTATTTTGGGAATTGTTTGTGGTGGTGTTTTTAAAAAAAAAAAAATTATTATTTTTTTTGCAGGTATTTAGCTACTAAATATAAATACCATTTAGTTAATTATTTTGGTGTGTGTGGGTGGGTGGGTGGCAATACAAACCTCATTATTTCATCAGTTAATGCCTGGACGTTCTTTCTGCCATATACCACCATTTCCATACAGTTTAAAATAGAACCCTGAACCATTCTTTCGCTGTCCGGCCCGACACTAGACTGGGACGTAACGCCATATTTAAGTGACCACTTTGATTTTCAAGCACCAGAAAGACACCAGCTTTATTATGCAAAGGTGTTCCTTCAGTTAAAAACAACTAGTTTGAGATTTATATCTGCTCATCTTTTTTTGAACAGCGCTAGAATGCCTCATCCCACCCCGCTGTAACTCAGGAACGTTTACTCTGAGTAAATTTTTTATGAGCTACTTTTTACTTTTACTTGAGTAGATTTTTATAATAACTTAACTTGTACTTCAGTAAAGTTTCACTGAAGTAACAGTACTTTTTACTTGAGTACAAAATTTTAGTACTCTTTCCACCTCTGACGGTTCATCATGATTCACCGCGAGTTTCGGCGCCGTGATTACGTTTTCATCTTTCCGCGAGAAGAATTAAACATGTTTAATTTTTAAAACAATTAAATTAAAATCGCGGGCACAACCTCTAGTACACTATATATATATATATATATATATATATATATATATATATATATATATATATATATATATATATATAGAGTACTATATATATATATATATATATATATATATATATATATATATATATAGAGTACTATATATATATATATATATATATATATATATATATATATAGTACTATATATATATATATATATATATATATAGAGTACTGTGCAAAAGTTTTGATCCATCCCTCATTTTATCAAATTTTGCTTCCAAAGAGTCCTGTATTTTTAGTATAGTCTTGAGGAATAGTTTTCCAGGCTTCCTGAAGTACTTTTGGCTTCTATGGCTCTCCTTTTTTTTTTTTTTTGTGCCACAAAGTGACCTATTAAGCATTTAAGCATTAAAAAACATCTAACTTAAGTCCAGAACCAGTGAGAAACAGGAGCAGACGATGACAGATGATCAGGCCTTTGATTAGTACTGTATACTGCTGATGCTGAATGCTGAGTGGTTGAGAGGGGAAATGAGGTCGCCCATTAGGACGCGAGTCGCCGGCAGTTCTGCAAGGTCCACAAGCATCCGCGAGGACCGGCAAAAAAAAATAAAAAAAAATTTTTATGTTTAAAAACATGTTTAAACAACATGAGGTTGTTAAATAAAAAAAAAAAAAAATTCTTTGCTGCATTCATCGTCTGCTCCTGTCTTTATTTCCATTTCTTTAATTTAATCTACATCGAAGAGACGTTTGAACAGTACCGTATCCATAAATGGTTTGTGTGGAAACTGGCAGCATTTAAGTGTTGCATTAAAAAAAAAAAGTTTAATGGTACTTTACAATGGTAAATATACAGTTTATTATGAAAAACATTAAAATTATGTTTAAAACAATATCTATACTGTAAAATGTAATTTTAAAAAGCAAATTAATTAACATTTTACAGTAGGGAAAATAATAAAAACATCACATCAGCTGCTTTTGAGTTCCAAGATATCCAAGAGAATAAAAAGCATATTGCAATACAATGCATCATAGTATCGATGTTTTTGTCCCACCAGTGAGCCCCAGTGCATACATACTGAAAAAAAAAAAAAAAAACGTCTTCTATTCTTCTAGCCATAGAGCCAACAGATGTTTCCCTGCATCGCAAGACAAAGCAAAGATGCTTGCACGATCAGATCATGAAAAGATGAGTTGATTTTGTGTAATCCATAAAGACTTATTTGGGCCACGTCTTAGCCAAGCCTGTCTAATCAAATATGCAGATTTGTATGATCGGATGAGCGTAATAAAAGATCATACCTGTAGTGTGTCACTTTTTTACCAGTGGCAAAGGAATTCCTAGAGCACTTCGATTTTATGTCATACCCGGTTTGAACAGGACAATGGACATCAGGATTGTGTGCAGTGAGGTACGAGAACACGGTTCAGGCATTTTATCCAGCACTAGCTGGTGGGTGGGTACGGCTCTGTGTCTAATGATTGGCAGATGAGGGAAGCCTTTATGGAGGAGTGGGTGGAAGACGTTCTGCAGATGGTAGATTCCGAGGCTGTTGCTGTGGAAACAGGGGGAGCAGAGGTATTGCGTGTGTGGGACGCACGCGCGCGCACACACACACACACACACACACACACAAAAGCAGTGGTGGGTGGCTTACTTAAGGATCTGGAGAAAGAGTGGGAGCTCCGTCCTGGCCCCAAACTTGATGGTCCCGTTGCGTAATCCATAAAACCAAGGATCGATAAGGCTTTAGGACTTATTTGGCATTGTCATGTCCGTTAAAATGCCAGTTCATCTTTCTAAACTACAATCTACTAAGCTAAATGTACTGGCACTAAGGTCTAGCTGTGAGAACCAGGCCTTCATTCTTGGCTCCATGAATCAAGCCGGTCATAATATTTGGCTCAATGGGTTTCAAGTCATCATGTTTTTCATGTGTCTCGTTTCAGGTTCTCCGTACTATGACAACGTCAGGCCTCTTTGTTACAGCGACTCCGACGCCGTGCTCCTGTGCTTCGACATCAGCCGTCCAGACACTGTCGAGAGCGGACTCAAGAAGGTAGCTTTGAAATTCTCATCATCGACACATGACTTCGGGTTTAGTTTCTTTACAATATGGAACAAATCCTTACACGCGCACACGTTCACACACGGAAAATTGGGCAAAGCCATGTTTTTTGGAGCTGAAATGGCAACACCAGAGGAAGACTTTTGCTGTTAGGAAATAGCAAGCATGATGTACTGTATATATTTCTTTTATTCTATGAATGGTTTAGTGCACTTCTAAGTGAGCAAACTTATTTTTGTGCAGTGGAAGACAGAGATCATGGACTTCTGCCCCAACACGCGCGTCCTGCTTGTTGGCTGCAAAACGGACCTGCGCACGGACGTGTGTACGCTGATGGAACTCTCCAATCAGAAACAAACACCCATCACCCAAGAGCAGGTGTGAGATTTATTAATATATTCAATTTATTCCATTTAATCTGTTTGAGGGTCGCTATATCGTGGTTGGCATGAGTCCTACACTCTGGCCCCAACTTCCTAATACGCCTATGCGAAGAAAAGCTGTAAAGTATACGAGACAAATAAAGCCCTCTCCTTCTTCTTCTTCTTCTTCTTCTTCATCTCCCTTCTCCTTTGTTCCAGGGTTCAGCCATGGCCAAGCAGCTCGGGGCCGAGGCATACCTGGAGTGCTCAGCCTTCACATCCGAGAAGAGCATCCACAGCGTTTTCCGCACCGCGGCCCTGGCTTGCGTCAACAAGCTTCAGCCGCTGGCCAAATCTAGCCCCAACCGCCGCCTCTCCAAACGCCTCCTCCACCTGCCCAGCCGCTCGGAGTTGCTCTCTTCCACCTTCAAGAAGGAGAAGGCCAAGAGCTGCTCTGTCATGTGAGCGGCGAGGGGGGTTACTCTCCCCTCCTCACCTCGCGAGCGTCTCCCTCCCCCGCGCTTTGGTCCGGGGAAGGGGGGTGGGTTTTTTCCGATGTCCTCATCGCCGAAGGCTTCGTCTGGGAATCCTTCCTCACCCCCCCGGCAAAATGCATTTCAGAACAAGTGGACACTCTGCTGTCCGCTTTGTCCTGATCTCGACACCAGTGCATACCTGTCTTACACAGTGCAGTATCTTGCTTTCCTCGCCCGAGGTCTGATCATCAGCCGCCATCTCTTCATCCTTTGCTGTGTTAAGAGAATTTGTGGTTCGACTTAGTAAATAAGGAACCAGCGTTCAAGCATATGAGGTCTAGTAACGTGACATAAATGTGACAATAGTGTACTACTGGCTCTGAAATGTCGACTATATTCTTTAAAAAATATTAATAATAATGATAATCCAGACATATAGAATATGTTTAAAAGAGCGTATGAGCGTAAGGCTCTCTTTGGAGGAGCATAATGAAGCTGTGTAAGGCTCAGGATATTATAGAGGTGTTGGAGGAAAGAGGCTGTTGGCCATGGAGGCTTCTCTGGCATTCTGATGCTGATTGAATTGGCTGCTGTGCAGACTGGATACTGTAATTCTGTTGGAATCTGCCTGTAATGTTGGGCTTTTTTTTTTTTTTTTTTGAACAGCCGAACATTAAGACGGTCGAACGTTAACGTAATTGATGAAGCAAGGACAGAGGGGAGGGGAAGCTAAAAAAGGAATTCGTAGCCAGCGTTTCTCAAAAGGCAACCAAAGACAAGCTTGCCGTTCCCTCTGATTATATACCACCTGATGTAAGTGCTTCTGCATTTAAAGAGACAATAACTAATTGCCCAAGAGAGAAAGAGGGAGGTGTAACTGCTGGCCCACTGGTACATGAGTCTCCTACGTAGTGATGTTGGAGAGCCGTGTATCTTTGAGCCTCAGGGAACTCCAAATCAAACTCGACGTAAAGCTGAATTAGAGGTTCGAAACGATTTAAGTTCTCTTGTTCCTGAGAGCTGTTGTAGCACCACGTTGATGTTTGCTCCATCAACCTGGATTTGAATTCAGTCTAAATGTATGCAGACGACATCATCTTTTGATCAACATTTATTAAGTCCACATCCGATTGAAATCGAACCATCTTCCACCTTCCATGTATAATGGGTTTTATACACATTTCCCAAAAATCTCGATGTAGCACTCCATCATCTCCGTTTCTCGCCTTGTTTCCACGATCAGCTCTGCAGAAGTCTTGAGACAGACGTTTTTTCTTTTTCTTTTTCTTGCGAACCGTTCGGTACATACTGTATCTAACTAAGTATGACTCCTAACTGAATTCTTAAGCTTGGACAGTTCTTGTGCGCAGTGCCGCTCTCAAATCAAAAACACACCAAAAAAAATCTGCTTTTAACCACAAAGCAATAACGATTGACGTGCTTGTGACTCAAAGTATGTAGAGTGGCAATAAGAAAAAAAGAAGAAGAAAAAAAAAGAAAAATGCTTTGTGATTCTACCGTCATGCGACAGCTTTGTGGTCGTGCGTGGCCGTGCCTCCATTACTGCTGTAAAAAACAAGCCAGTCTTATCGTAATTCTGTTGTAGCAAGGGTTTGTTTTTTCGTGGAGTAAACCTGTGTCACACAAGTAACGTTGGATTTATAGGATGAACAACCCAACCATTCAAGTGCAGCATATTAACGTAACATTTCCGGTCAGGATGGCTTATGGGATCGGGACAGGCGACGGCTCTAGGGCTCTATGTTGAGGGGTTTTACATGGGTCTCTCAATAGAGAAACTATCGAGGAAGGCTATTTTCGCAAAAAATCATTATAACTCTGCTTATAATCCTTAATAATCCATTGTAAGCATTTTATTGAACTTTGGTGCCTCGTAAAACATTATGTACCATGCACATGTCAATATTACACTGAGTACTCGGATTACTTTTTTGATGTAACGAGTAATCTAACGCATTAGGTCCGCCATTCAAGTAATCAGTTACTCAGTTACTTTTTTCAAAAATGTAATCCGTTACTCAGACAATTTATGTAATCCGTGAGCTAGACAGCAGTCATTCCCAATCCATTAGTGTGTGCGCGCGTGTGTGAGGAAGTCTTCCTACAAGCCCCGCCCCCGATAACTCACCCCCCTTTGTTATTCCTGCTGTTATACCCCTATCTCACCTATGCGGTTTGACTATGCGAGGACCGACGCTCGGAAAGATGGAAACTTAATCACAGCGCCAAAACCCGCGGCGAATCATGATGAACCATACTTACTTGCTTTTTTTATGGAAAGCATGAATGTAAAAAAAAACATTATCAACACAAATGTATTATGTGGTTGATAAACCCTGTTTGGAAAACCTAATTCCAGTCAAGGCTGGATGTTTATATTTGGATATGTCTCCTGTCACCATTTTATTCATTCAATGTTATCACTAGCTTTGTGTCTACACCACCAAAGTGCTTTCCTGAGTCTGACCCAGCCCTCGCGTCCAGGTGGAAATTATTACACTGGCCCGTTTAATATATCTGACCTGACATTGGTCGATCTGTCGGTTTTTCTATAGTAATAAAATGTAAATCTTAAATTTACAATTTTGAAGTGATGAGTTGTTCCGTAGCACTGCCGCCTTGCACCTCCAGGGTCTGGGTTCGATTCCCGGCCAGGCTCGATTCCCATCTCTGTGTGCATGTCCTTCCCGTGCTTGGTGGGTTTCATCCGGGTCCTCCGGTTTCCTCCCACAATCCAAAAGCCTGTAGATCAGGCTAATTGGATTTACCAAATTGCCCGTAGTGTGTGTATGTATGTGCCCTGTGATAGATTGGCACCCTGTCCTGGGTGCACCACGCTTCGTGCCCTAAGCCTCCAGGCCCCCGTGACCCTGAATATAGGATAAAGCGATATAGAAGATGAGTGAAAGTTGTTCCGTCTCAGTTCACTCAAGATCAAAATTTTATACAGAGTAAGGCTGAGGATTTAAATTTCAATATTGTGATATACATTTGTCAGACTCTTCTACGTAGAGCGACTTACATTTTTATGTCTTTATACATCTGAGCAGTTTAGGACTAAGAGCCTCAATTAAGGGCCCAACAGCGGTAACGTTATGGTTTTGGGGTCTGATAAATGTGCACCCTCATTAGGCCCATGAACATCCTGAGAGTAGAGTTTTGTGAGCATATGCAGCTGACCACCTTAGTGCAACTTAATACACCGTAAGTGTTTTGATACATTAATGTGACTTACAACTCACATTACAACATGTGTGTCCATAAATTCTTATAGCACATTAGAGGTTTATGAGGCATCGTGGTGGATAAAATGCTTACAAGGAACGATAACCAACTTACCAAATAAAGATAAGCACAATTATAATGATTTATGAGTATGGCTCACGTTAAACGTATTAAATACTGACGATGGCTAAAAATTGAGCAAAAAGTGGGAGATTTGGGAATCAAACCAAACAGGCTGGTCCTGTTTAACAAAGGATTGTTGGATTCAAATGAGCATGAAATTTATTTTTGTTTTCATGTACTTTTTTTTTTTTTTTTTTTTTTTTTTTTTTTTTTTGTAACCCAGCTTCAATAATTCCTTCATGGTCCATCCACAGTCGTGTGTGGCTTCAGGAGGTGATTATGCGAGCTATTATTCTTTCGTCACACATCGAATTACTCGGCATTGCCTAGCAACAGTTCAAGTAAAGAGAAGAAAGAGAGCAAATGCCTCTTTGAGAGACTTCACACGAGTCGCTCGGAACTGTAGTCACACACACGCGCGATTTTATTGATTTCCTGACAGGACTTTAAAAAAAAAAAAAAAAAAAGAATCTCATAATAAAGTCTATTTTTTTCAGCTTTGGGTTGTTAAGAGAGGGACTCTTACAAACTGTTTTGTTTCCTGATGTTCCACAATGATGCTGCCGTTGTGTACTAGTGGGCACAAATATACTTAAAGCATGTCTTCTAATAATGTCCAGATGTACATATCTTTTATAATCTTTGTAAAACATCCAAAACAGTGCCATAATCTAAATATTTGTTCTTGTTGTTGGTTGACAAAGATGTGTTGTGATTGATGTTAAATACTCCAGTCCTTATTTATTTGAATACAATGTTGATTTTATTTTTTTTTGTGTGTTTTTAAATGTCAATTTTTCTTTCCTTCCAGAGTTATTTTTTGACATCAGCTCCTGTTCATTGATTATTCGTCTTTCCAGTAATAAAGCTCGCCTCGTATGGCATCCATGAAACTCGGCTCTGCTTTGATCTCTACTGCTCTGGTTACGTGCGTGTGCTTCATGGCCAATCCCGACGTGCACATTTATCGCAGGCGGCGTTCTTAATGACTTCAAACAACACGTGTTCGTGAGGTGCATATCAAGCAGGAGCAATTAATGACCAGACAGATTTACCTCGGAGAGAGACTGGATCACAAGGCACTTTTCATCATTAAAAAAAAAAAAGATTAAAAATGGAGGCAGTACCGGTGGCTTAGTGGCATGGCGGCCTCAGACCTCTAGGATCGTGTATTCGAATCTCATCTCCGGTGTGTGTGTGTGGAGGTTGCATGTTTTCCCTGCATCTACCCGATAGAAGTTTCTATCCAGCTTCCTCTCAAAGCCACGCTGTCTGGGCTAATCAGCATTTCTAAATTGCGCGTAGTGCATGTTAGCGCGTATGTTTCTGCCCTGCAACAAGTTGGCACCGCTGCCAAGGTGTACCCCTTGTTGTGCCCATAGTTCCCCACTAGGACCCTCTTGACCCTACACATGACAGTATAGACGTGCTTGGATGGACGGAGAAAATCTGAGGGGAAAAAATGGGGAAAATTAAGGGATAATTAAGTGAGTGGTATGTTCTGAAACTCTTTAAAAAATTGACAGTGGAAATCCAGTACCATAAATTACACAAATGAAATGAAAAACATGGACCGATTTAGGGACCGTGGATGAAATTTCACCTGCTGCTCCAATCTGTCTGACATCCACCCAAAATCTATTAACCTCCACATGTGTTTCATCTCCTTATTCAATTTTATACCAGATTACTTCCAAAATTGAAAACCTCTCAATGTGCTTATAATTTTTAATTTAGTCATGCTTTTAATGAAATCAGTGAATATTTAAATTGCGGTTCCCGCCTTAATTTCAGCTTGGGTTTCGTTGAAAAAGAGATCGAGAAAACTTGTGCCATGGCCTGATACACTGCCCTGGTCAAACAAAGTCTCACATTTCGACACATTGGCCTGACTGTTGTGACAATGGTTCAAATTCAGATTGGACTTGTCACATACACATAATGCATTAATAACTCTTTATAATATCAGCTGAAGACAAATAAGTCTAAATAAAATTCTATGCATAACCAACCAATACCATGTGTTTCCATAAAAGCAGTGATCAATCAAAATCAATCAAAACACAAAATGCCTGATGGTTTGGAATGAACATTTCCCAATTTGTTCACACTTAAACAAAAGAAAGAAAAAATATAGTAAGGCATGAGATATCAGAAACAGTGAAAATTCACAGACTGAGAAGTTACACCCTGAGGGGGTCCAAATAAATATCACTGTTCACTGTTCCCCAATCATTACTGGTTTTATCAAACAAACCATTGAGTTGTATAGTACTTATTGATTTCTAGGCTAGTGCAGTTTAGTATGTATATTAGTAACAGGAATAGAAAATGTGCAAATATTCACAGTAATAAGTTACAATGAGTAAATGAATAAATCAAGTGTATTGAACTTGGAATTTGTTTACTTTAATTACTCAAATTAGGTGGATACTTTAAGCGTGTTCAATTTAATTATGGACACTTTAAGCTTGTTTACTTTAATTACTCCGATTGGGTGGAAACTCTGAGCTCATTCAGTTTAATTACTCTGATATAAATACAGTGATGGCCAAAAAGTACCGAGACAACAGTTTCATTTAATGTTTTAATGACATTCTCTAAGTAATGACGAGCAAGATAATAAGAATCGTTTGTTATTTTATGCAGTGAAATTGCTCTAGAACAATCAATATTAAGTACGAAGTCCCTTATTCCTCAAAACCTGCTGGATCCGGCTGGGCAAAGGAGTCAAAAAGATGACTGCGGTACTCTGGTGTCACTTGCTCAATCATTGCCTGCTTGGTTGCATCATGAAGATCATATACAGAAATTCCCCACGCGAGTTCACACCTGCCTAGTTCTGGTCATTCTTACAGTGGTGGACAGAGGTAAAAGTCCTGCCACATATTTATTCTATCCTTTAACTAAACCAACTGATTCCAATTAGCTTTACAGTTAACTTTTCAGCCACATCAGCTTGGTAACAACTAATTAGTGTTATAATCACCTGTTTTGTGCACAGAGAGACATCATATCATACATGACATATGTTGTCTTAATACTTTTGGACACCACAGTTTATATAACAATCCACATTTATAAAAAAATAAAAAAATAAAATTAAAATAAAAAGCATTTGGAATCAAAAATGTGTGATCATGAATATACGATGTTCCTGGAATACAAAGTCTAGAAAATGGATCTTAATGCTGATGATGAGGGACCGTTCATGGTCGAAAACCCTCCAATGTGGCTGAATTAACAATTCCGCAAATAATATTCAATTTTATTTTATTTGTATAGCACTTTTAACAATTGTCATTGTTGCAAAAGAGCTTTACACAGTCAAAATAAATGATGGATGTTTGTATGAAATGTGAATGATGAGCAGACCAAGGGTGACGGTGACAGTGGCAAGGAAAAACTCCCTGAGAAGAAACCTTGAGAGGAACCAGACTGATTTTTTTTTTCCCCACATGCACTCGCTAGGAAGTGCTGTTTGAACCTGAACCTGCTACACAATAGATCACCACAGCGTAAAAAATGAACTACAGACGTTTCTTAAAATAAAGCCCTAATGATCCACTACAGCATTAAGAAAATATTCTGCCGTTTGTCAACCCCTGGTCTATATAGTACAGTAAACACTGAAGGAGTGAGCGAAGGAGTGATTTCAGATCCAGCGTTGCACTCCTGCACCATGTATCATCAGCACAGATGTGTTTTGGGAGTGGGGGCAGGGCGAGAGCAAGCTAGGGTGACAGGCGACAGATAATAAGTAGTGTTGCTGCTGGATGGTGAGCTCACCGAGACACTGCGCGGTTTCCAGAATGTCTGGGTAGAACACAATGTGCCGACTTCACTGCCTGTGTTTCACATATTTAGCATCTTGCTAAATTATGATTGATTTAGTTTCACATATACTGCATGTGATCACATATTATTCATGTCACACATCATTTCTTACCTTAAATGTGAAATGTGTGTGATTTGTCCACTAACTACAGCATTTTCAGGACGTTTTGCTATTAAATTCACAGTACTAACTCGGAATATACTGTGGGAACATTACTTCACACATTCCTGTATTTATAAAGTATTCAGATGGAGATGATAAAGAAACATGGCACAGATGGTCAAGGTCATGTGTCATTTTGGCACACCGATCCATCCTATCAGCTAATAGGAGTCCCACTTTCACGCACTCTCTCTCTCTCTCTCTGAGGCCTTTAAAACACAGTGGGATAAGAAGAACATCTGTCTCAAGATATGACATCTGGGGGGATTGGGGGGAGGGGGGGGGGGGAGTAGACTGCTGGATGTGGCCAAAGCAGGAGAGCTGCCAGCAAACATGTGGCTAAAGTGAAGACCTCATCACTGCTAGCCAGAAGTGTCATGGTAAACCCACAGAGGAATCGCACAGACTGTATCCATGGATTTCTGAAGACTACAACACCCAATTACTGTATGAATAATGACAGCCATGTCAGTCTCAGATCTATTACTTTTTAAGCAAGTATCACATGTTATTCTGATCTCCACACCAGTGCAAATCCAGTACAGGAGCTTGATTTGGGTTTGACCTGACGATTTGCTGTCGACTCTGTCAATCGTCTTAGCTGTGTTAAGAAAACTGTTTGTTTGCCTCACTGTCCCTTTGCCTAATCCATTACACACCAAGCCAAACGTGGTTGTCAGTCCTACACCACTGGCACTAGTTGGCCCTTGTCAAAATCCATTTGGCCAATTGCGCATGCTAAATTAAACCCAAGTAGAGAGAGCGTTCCTGAAATAGCTGTGCAGGAAGAAGAAGCGGAAAAGGGAAAGACAAGACAATGAGAGCAAACAAAGGCTTAAATTTTAAAGCTGCGGCTCATTTACTCAACTATTTCATGCATATTTAACGCAGCTAGCTCAATTTTTCCGAACAAACAGCCTGTTTAACATGCTTAGAAATACATTTGAGGGTAGAAGTTAGAATTCCTAACAATACAATCATAGCAGGCAAAGGAAAAAAAAGAGCACAAAATGATTTAATGTACAAAATACTTTTGTACATGTAAAAAAAAATAAACTTAAAAATTTAAGCTGGACGCTAAGTGGAAATATATGGACTATATATTAAATATTATATTATTTCTTGTTGTAAGATTACAATCATTTGAATACAACATCATTAAACCAATTTTGTACTGCTTTTAATAAAAAGTTTTGTTTTATTCAAATATTTTTATTATTATTATTATTATTATTATTATTATTATTATTTTATTATTATTTATTTACTCGTTAATTTTTTTAAAAACCTATTTTTAGCCATTTATATCTGAAAAAGGTGAATATATCTATCGACAGCGCATGTAAGATATTTTCACTTAATTAATTAATCACATTTTTGAGGGTATATGAGCGCGTCTATGACAATTAAGAAAGCAACAAGCCAAACATCTTTATTATTAAGCAGTTATTGCATTATTTTCATAGTAACCAGAAGGGATCAAAGTCCTATCCACTTTCCAGTAAAAGTTTTTGTACTTTTTGGTTGTCAAAACATTGCACTAGCAACATTAATTTGGCAATGTTACTGTTGAATGTATTGAAACAGGATGAGGTATTGGAAAATAGTTGTACCTAATGGTCCTCATACAAGGATACTACAAGAATATATACACAATGTAAAGTACTGTATAAATGTCTCGAGCCCCATATTTTACAGTTGTTCTTCCAAAGAGGCAGACATTCTTGTTAATATAGTCTTGAGAAATAGTTCCCTAGGCTTGCTGTAAGACTTTTTGGCTCTCATTTTTAGCACATTTTGCACTTTCCTTTGACTAGTTTCAGAGAAAAAAATTTTTTTTGTTAACCTATATAGTGACCCATGAATCATTCAGGTATAAAACCCATCTAAGTTACGGCATGACCCAGTGAGAAACAGATGATCAGTGGGTGAATCAGACGAGAGGGGAAATGAGATTGCTGTTGAGGTTGTTACATAAGCAACCAGTTTTAAAATTGAAATGGGGAACATCCTGTACAGGGTGCCAATGCATCATATTTTCGAACGCCAGTTAGAGGGTGTTTGGACTGTGGGAGGAAACCAGAGTACCCAGAGGAAACACAGCAACATACAAAGAACATGGAAACTCCATGCACACAGAGACAGGAATCGAGCGTGGTCGGGAATTGAACCCAGTCCCTAGAGGTGCAATTCAACACTGCTAACAACTAACTCACTGTGCCGCCCACTTTAGAGCCTGTCACAGTAAAACTGAACAGTGATTCCCGTTTCTGTAATTTACTATTATATAGAGAAATAAGGGGTGGCTCAAGACTTGTGCCCAGTACTGTAGGCATACTCATACAGGATATTCAGGTCCTAAGACGCAAAGCATGGAATACTGTTCATGCTAATAAATGCACGTATATTAAGCAGTCATTCCCCTAGAGATGCCTCTGGCTTTTACATTATGTGTCTTTCCCTCTTTTGTGGATTGACTTATAGTCCAGAAGTTTTTACTTGCATGTGGCAAAAAAACAATATATATACTTGCATGTGACAAAAAATGCAGCAATTTTACAGCAGTACTGTTGTTCAGCTGAACTAAATGTTACGGAAATGAGCCTTAGCAATAAAGTATTAAAAGATTTGCTTTAAGTATTTTGTTACAAGTCCTAACACCATGTAATGTGTTGCAGTGGATTTGCAAGTTTCCAAAGTTCTATCACTCTATGCGATAGGATGGTCTAATCCTCTCCGCCGTCAGCCTTAAATACACACTATCTAAAATTATTCATAAGGAAAGATTGACTACAGGAAATGCCAAAACAGAGATTGCCTGTGAAATATCTTCCCCTGCATTGTTAGATATATATGTAGTAATCCAGAAAAAAAAAAAAAAAAAACAAGCCAGAAATTTCCCAAAGCAAGCAAACAGATGCCACCAGATATCCTACATGTGCTGAGAGCTAAACTTAGAAGTTCACTGTGAATACCTCTAGTGACCCTGAACTACACAGCCAGGTCATGCACACACACCCACACACACAAACACACACATAGACACAGGTGCTATATGGGTCAGGGATAGCTTAATAGTAAACATGAACAAGTTCATCTATTACTCATACACATGGTGAAAAAAGGGCAACAGAGCACATACGCCAGCAGTCGCTGCAAATTAGGGCAACATCTGGATAGACACAGGGAAAGGAATTGCTCACTCAGGCATGATTGACACCTTCAGGGTGGGATTAAGGGGCACTAGTTTTGTGCCACAGTCCAACAGACAGCCGGGATAGGTTTTTGTTTCATTTGCCTCACTTTCCTTCACTATAGTTGAAAACGTTCGTTCTTTGCATATTATAAAGTACTGTGCAAAAGTCTTGAGCCACCCCTTATTTTTTTATACTAAGCTAAATTTAATGATGTAAATTAAATGAAAGAAATGGGAACAAATGTTTTACTGCAACAAGCTGAAAAGCCACAAGCCACCAACATAAATTGTTACAGGAGGACACTTAGAAACCAGCCAGAGAACCAGTGTGCTAGCTCAACTAGCCAGCTAATTCAGCCATTGTTGAGCATTTCTGTCATTCACTGTACATTTCCCTAAAGAGGTCAAGATTGCAGGTGAAGTAAATGTATTCATACATTTTTAGTTTGAACAACCACGATAATTTTATTGTGTTTAAGTAATTTCAAATGTGTAAAACTCAAACTCTACCTGAAATAAGCTTTCCCTTTACTTAGCTAATTTAGCTAATGCTAAGATTTACAATGATGCAAAACAATGCCACACATAAGGCAAGTTAATTTACAACCAGCGAACTAAACTTGTATATAATTAGATTCTCGTGTACATATGGTGCAGGGTTTGTTTTAGTAGTTAAAAAATTTTGAACAGTTTATTATTAGCATGATAGCATAGCATCCTGAGCCTGGGTTATTGTCTGGGTGGAGCTTTGGTGCTATTTACGTGGAATTCCTTCAGGTTCTTACAGCTCTTATAAAAATAAATAAATAAATAAATAAAACATTCTGGTAAGATGATTATTAATTTTCATTTATCTTCTATTCCATACCATACCATACTATACACCCTGTATAGTGGTGACAGAGTGCCGATCCATCGCCAGACACACACACACACACACACACACACACACACACACACACAAACACTACTGCGAATTTGTGAACACCAGTTAACCTAATCTGCATGTCTTTACTGCGCGAGGCAACTCGAGTACCCGAAGGAAAACCAACCAGTTTGGATGGAAGAACATCCAAACTTCATGCACACAGACCGCGAGGCCACTATGCCACCACAGGTAGACTATCTGCGTTATATTGCATCTACTTGTAAATGCATGTGTGTAACCTGAAATAGACAGGTGTCTCACTTCCAAACTGTACCTTTCCAGTATTTCCCGGAAAAGTCTCCAGTATCCATCTCAACCATGCCCACAGGTAAAGTTATTACCAAAGCTAGCTGTTGGAATCATCTTACACTGATTATCTTAATAGATAAGATGACACATTTACTTTAACAGGCATGCACCATAGCTGTCACGGTGGAAATCTAAATGGAAGTGAACTAACATTTCTTTGCTTCCAGCAGACAAAGGGTATTATTATCTGTTATTATCAGTCTCCGGTTCCTGCTTTAAAGTAAACAGTCAGCATTCAACAAAGAAAGTGTAGCCTTAATGCTCTGCATGACCTAAAGAGCCGTGCACCTCACTGTGTTCTGGATGAAAGCAGCATGTAGCACATTCCTAGCCAGTTTGCTGTTCAGTTCAGAGTTTTACTTCTGTCGCTTTGTGTGTGTACATGTGTACATGTGTGTGTGCGCATGGTACCGCCTGTAGTGAAGATGTGAGCGCCGCTCTCTGATTACTGATGAGCTGTCTGCCTCTGCAGCATGCCCACAGACTCACACACATAAACTCTTTGTCTTACACACACTCACACACATATCCACAGGCACACACAGGGTATGCCGCAGTGCAGCGCCCAGCCAGCACATCCACAGCCATCCGTTTCCCTCCAGGTCGCTCTCTCTCTCTCTCTCTCTCTTTCTCTCTCTCTCCTGGTTTGGCATTGTGGTGGCAAAGTGATTTGGCATAAACTGAATAAAATCTCACACACGCACACACACACACACATACACATACACAACCTAATGTGTGAATTTGGTTAGCATGGTTAAATTAACAGATTTTGGTCTGCAGAAAGATTCAATTTTTCCATTTTGTTTCAGCGCAAGTAGTGATACGACAGATTTGTTATGGCACCCCCCGTTTGTGGCAGTGTGTGTGAGTGTGTGTGTGTGTGTGTGTGTGTGATGCAGGCAGGCTAATGAGGCATGTAGCACTCTCCTCCTAGCATGTGCCCCCGTTTTACCCCGATAGATATGAATATTAATCAAATTCACAGAGCAACAAGGAATCGCTTTCCATAATAAATAAATAAGTAAATAAATAAATAATACATAAACCACAATGAAGACGCTGGACCTGAATGTATTCAGTGTGGAGGTGATAGTGCTGAGGTGCATATTATTATGCAAACAAGTTATTACCATAAAAACTCAATTTTCTTCCGTTGTGTCCCGAATCACGTTGCAGATCTATTTACTACGCTCAGTTGCCATCACAACGGCGTGATGCTGAGCGGTGATTCACGTTATATAATTATCACACTACACAGAGCTTCGGCGTGCCTCTTCGGCTCCGAGTCTTGGTATTTAATTTAGCCTCGAGCCTGCTGACCTTGCGTTCTCTGACGGTCGTCCTGACCAGCAGCCTTGACTCACATGAGCGTGAACGTTATTTATTGCATTTGTTAACGTTGACAAACCCGTGGGTTTCAGCATGAATAAACAGTAAATATGTTCAAGTAATTAATACTACATTAATTGATATGCAAATGTCCAAATAATCAGCATCTGTGTTTAGCGAGGGCTTTAAGTAATTCATTGAATTAGGGATTGTTAATGAAAGCATTAATTAAAGCTCATGTATCAATTTCAGAAATCAGCCTCTGAATAAGGAATAAAGCACGATGGGTCATGCTGTTATGAGAAAATAATTAACAAAGGGGTGATGTGGTGCATGATCTCTCACTATCCACGATGATTATTTTCCAATAATAGTACTACTTAGCACGCAGATAAAAAAAACACAAAAAAATCATTATATCAGTGTAGAAGGTATTTGTAAATGAATCATAGCTGTGTAATGTATGATAGAGTCATAAAAGAAAAAAATATGCAGAATTACTATAAATTTAACACAGATTTGAGAAATTTTAAATCATGACTAATCAAGATTTTCTGCAAAAAAAAAAAAACTAACAAAAAAAAAAAGACACCATGGTCCTGATGGTACAGTAGCACAATCACATGGTGACACCGATCCTATTAAATGATGGAGCAATTCCCAAACAATGCAGTGCTACAGTAGTTTACTAATCTGGGTGGCTGCATCTCAAATGGACATGAAGTGCACTATGTAGAGAGGGAAATCACTTTATTTCCACCACCAATGTAGTGCATTTAAATTTTTTCTAGACAGGTTTTCTCTAGGTCTTATTGTTTGCTAGTTGTCCTGAGATACAGTACTGTGGAAAAATCTTAAGCAACACTTCGCTTCTTCATATTAAATTTAATTACAGAAACTGGAACAAATGTTTTAGGCCTCAAAGTGCCTAAAGGTACAATTTTAAAATGAGTTGTTTATGTCAAATCCTTAGCAGCGACCTCATTTCCCCTCTCGTCTGCTCCAGTCGCCCAGCATTCAGCATCACCAGTATACTAATCACCGACCTGATCATCTGTCATTGTCTGCACCTGTTTCTCACTGGTTCATGCCTTAAGTTAGATCTTTTTTTTTAATGCTGGGAAATTCATAGATCACTGTGTAGCTTAACAAACAAAAAACATTCCTCTAAAACTGAGTGCTTTAGTAAGCCTGGAGAACTATTCCTAAAGACTACATTAAAATACAAGAACATCTGGCACATTTGGAAGCAAAATATAAAGTGTAAAAAATCATTTTTACATGTAACACACACACACACACACACACACACACACACACACACACACACACACACACACACACACACACACACACACCTATTGAACTGTGGGTCAAAAACATGCCAGAATGAGTCAAACGAGTCAGGTCTTTGCATTTAACCATGCCCTAGATGAGCAATCGTAAGGTCTAGACATCTGAGTTTATTCATCTGTTTAATTATAAATGTAATCGTCAATCTAATTAGGTGTTACTGACAATGATGACGCCATTCCGCTTTTCTGGAAATGTTATTCAGACAACGACATAAGCATGCAAAAACATTTTGATGTGGAAAGACAAACACACACGCACACACACACACACACACACACACACACACACGCACACACACGCACACACACACACACACACACACACATATTCTGCCTGCACTCTCACCATCACCAGGCAACAGGGCACACACAAAGGCAGCAGTGGTCATCGTGGTGCAGCTCAAAATGGGAGCGTGTGTGAACAGGGCAGAGACCAGAAGAGCTGCAGATGTAACACTCACACACACACACACACACACACACACACACACACACACACACACACACACACACACACACACACACACACACACACACACACACACACACACACACACACACAATGCAGCATTGGCTAAATAGGATATAAAGAAAAGAGCTCTTGTGCGCTGAAAGAGGTTACAATAAAACATGGCCAACGTGTCCTGAGCTGTTTACCAGACAAACAAATTGAACACAAACCCCATTGGGTAACAGGTTGGGTTTTTTTTTTTTTCTTTCTGTTTAGGATTCCGATTTCATGGTATGGGTTACCTATCTCCTCCAGGACTGTTCATATGTCTGTTGAGTACATATGATGATTTCGCACTTACAGTATAATTGCAACTGTGACGTTCACTTTACTTGATAATTGGAACGCTTCAATGTTTAATTTAGCTATTTCTTTGCATGTTGGGATTTTTTTCTGCTGCTTTCAATGGTCCAACATGAATATCCTAAAGATGTGTCTTTCCCAAGATAACAGTTTATTTCTGAAACTCACCCCTGCATCAGTAAAGATTTATACATAAGAACTGCTGCTGTAATCATAATTCATAATAACTGTGCTGGACTCAAGGGACTTACTCACAGTATACTCATTCTGAGCATCATTTAAACACTGTTGTTTTACATTACATTATGTAACGTAGCTGTCAGTCATACTGTATAGGTATATGATTCATTTAATGCATTGTGATTTTCAATTCGATTTGCTTTTATTGTCTGATTTGTCTCAAACGGCTAAATTTCTTACAGAATTTGAAAATCATGTAAAATGTACGTAAATCATGCCTCATTTGAAAATGACTCAAAGTATCTAATAAATACTGAAATGCTTTGTAACTTGTATGATTGATTGTTTAAATGTTGTGGCACCAGGGTTGCGTAGAGGTTAGCAATGTGCGCTCGGACAATTTCTTCCCACAGTCTAAATACATGCAGATTAGGCTAATTGGTGATCATGTGTGCATGCCCTGTAATGGATTGGCACCCTGTCCAGAGTGCACCCCACCTCATACCCAAAGCCTCCTGGGATAGGCTCCTGGCCCCTTGGACTCTTTCCAGGATAAAACAGTATAGAAGATGAATGAATAAATAAATGTCATGTCTCATGAAAATCCATTGTTCCTGCCAATCTCCTGCTCTACACTCAGGTCCAGTAGGTAGCAGTATTGCAACAAACTCAAAAGAAGAAGCAATACTCTCACAAAATGCGAGTATTTGCAGAATATACAAGCGGTATTTATTTTCTGCAAAAGCTATGGTTTATTTATAAATAATATTTTTTTATTTAACCTTTCAAAAATGTACTGTAGCATCTGTAAAAAAAATGTAGAACTGTGAATGGATCCGAATAAAAAGCTGATCGAACGCTTCAATTAACACATGATTGGAATAAGAATATAATTTATATAGAAGAGAAATAACTTATAATTTTGCTACCAAGAGTCATGCAGAAAGCGGACAGGTTTTTCCTTTTAAGTCTATATCGTTTCATAGATACTTTTCCTTACTACTGTCTCCACTCTCTTGCTTCTTATGGATCTAATTATACGTCCACTATTTTCAAGCTGCTTACTAACAGTGTTGTACTACACAGAAAAGGTGAACACAAACAATAGCAGATGAATAATAGGACAAAGGTCAGAAAGAAAGGTGATACCAGAGATCTCTATTATACTACAGCGGCACGATGGCGTAGTGGTTAGCACTGTCGCCTTGCACCTCCAGGGTCCGGATTTGATTCCTGGCCAGGCTTGATTCCCTTCTCTGTGTGCATAGATGTTCTCCCTGTGCTTGGTGGGTTTCCTCCGGGTCCTCCAGTTTCTTCTCTGGTATAGACTGTGTGTGTGTGTGTGTGTGCCCTGCAATGGATTGGCACCCTGTCCAGTGTGTACCCTGGCTTGTGCCCTAAGTCTTGTGGGATAGGCTCCAGGTCCCCGGCAACCCTAATGATGAGTGATATTAGAGTATAATAAATACTTGCATAGTTACAACCAGGGTTTAAAGTGAGCTGGAACTTCTCCCAGTGAGTCAGGGAAAGGTGTGATGGATAACAGAAACCAAACTTTCACCACGTTACACCTCTCACATTAACTTCTGGTTACATCATTAATTCTGTTTCGCATGTAATTACAGATGCAGCCCCAGTGTTTTTCTTGGACCTGTGTGACGACTCATGCAATGATTGCGCATGACTATGATGTTGGTTAAAAAAAATAAAAAATGTAAAAATAATTTTTAAAAAAACCTTAAGGGACCTATAAAACCTTCCTTATGGGAATTGGTTTCCATTTAAATCCTTACAAACCAATAAGACAAGTTTAAACAGAAACTGCTAGACTGTCTGCAATTTATAATTTATAGTGTGTGCTTATTGGTTATTTACGGTAAGTTAGTACAGCACTAGTCACTTAAAATATAAATAAAGGCATAATGAGAGATCAGGGATTTGTTATTGAACGCTGCTGTACTGTATGTTGCTCACACAAACTCTAATAAATGTCACAGAATCAACTTATTTAAAAAAACATTTTAATTTAAATGATAGGACAGCTAGATCAGTGTGTCTTCTTTATGACCTGTGTAGAGCTGACTATGATAAGACAGGAGTTACTTCCCTGTGCTTTCTATTTCCATTTAAAAAGTGACTAATATGTCTATAAATTATCCTACCTGTAAGGCTGCGATGTGTTTGCTCTAAGCGCCACGCACACACGCACACACACACACACACACACACACACACACACACACACACACACACACACACACACAACATACTGGATGCTAAGTAGTTATCGACCTGATATGTGCAAAAGGCCCTGAGGCAGTAGCAGTCATCAACATGGGAGGGGGTTGACAGGTGTCAAAAAGGCAAAATAGACCTCTTATTGGCCTGGTCGCTTTTTCCCCTCTTACTAAATTGGAACATTACAGATCCAGAATAAAAGCATGCTTTTTATGGTGTGGGGATGTGTGAAATGGGCTCTTGGCACGCTCTTCTTGTTCTGCGTTGTGTCCATGAACCCCGAAAAGTGAACAGCATACCATCGCTCTGTCTAAGGATAATCTGCTGAATCCTTATTTTAATTCTGTGCCAGCGTGCCTGTCTCAAAAATGGCCCAAATTATAGTAGCATACTCAGCACATCTAGTGTAGAGTATGTCTATGCTAATTCCGATGACTATGATGAATCCGCACGACAAAACACTGTGCGTTTGTAGTCAGGAGGAAATAAGATCCATGTGAAATTCTTTTCAGCCGATTATTTACGGTTCTGGTGTAATGTGGTAGTGGAGGGTGTTACTTGTGAGACATACAGGAAAACCTCAACATAAAAATTGTATTTGTTCTGGAGGTAGGTTCTCAAGACACAAAAACTTGTATTGCAATACAAATTTTCCCAAAAGTAATAATGTAAATGCAGGTAATCTGCTCCAATGTTTAAAAAAAAAAAAAAAAAAACACTAGAAAAAACAAATGCGTAGCTTTTGAATGCATGCTGAAGGCATCGTTGGTATTGTGAGTTGACTCTTTTGAAACAGCTTTCGCCAACTGAGAAAAAAGCGGGAAAATTGTAAACTTGCTTTGCTTAGCTTTCCACTGATGCAAACAAGTTTTGAATGGCTCTCGGATAGACTCGCAACTTAGCTGCTTTCAATTTGGTTTGGTTTGTTTGTTTGTATGCCAAAAATGTTTCATATTCTGATGCAAATTTCTTCACAAATTCAGGTATTTGTGAATACCTGGTATATATATATATATATATATATATATATATATATATATATATATATATATATATATATATATATATATATATATACCTGGAATACGTGTGAATAAAGGTATGCCAAGATTCCAATTTAATGAGGAACATTAAAATCTTCTTGCCCTAGCAAAAAAGGAATAATACAGTGTTCCTCCATGTCTTCGAGGAAGACATGACCTTAGCATTGTGCTTGTTTTCTGTTGGCTATTATTTCTGTTGTAATAAAACTGTAAAGTTGATGTGTCTGTATATGGAAGATCATTTGCAAAAAAATTATTTTGGGAGGGGGCATTTTTAAAATTTATTTTTGTCTGTGAACTACTAAACGCAAAAACTACTAAATTAATTTTATTGGGGGTTTCACAGGTGTATTAGGCCAAGCTTGATGTAACATATAGGTGTTGTTTTATCAAAATCAGCCCACAGGAAGAGAAGATATGCTACTTTGAAATTTAAATGGAAAATGCCCATATATCATTAAAAAATTTACCGTGAAAAAATATTTACATATAAAAAAATTTTTTTACGCATTAAAATTTTTTATTTTAATACATGCTTATTAGTGTGCAATTTAAATCTACTTAATAAACACAATCACACACCTTCATTCCGCAAACTTCACATTAACTCAAAAAATTATTTGGTTAATTCCAAAATTCAACAGATAGTGTTGTACATTTTTTAAACACGCTTATGAGTGTGCAATGAGTAATTTGTTAATAAATTTGTGGAGGTACATTCTAGGCCAAAAAGCATCAGTTCCTAGTGGAAAGTAAGGCACATAATATTTTACCATACCAGAAAAGAATACTTTTTTCACATCCATTTCATGTCTTTATATGGCAATATTTCATATTTTACCTTCATGGGAAACATCCTATCAGTCAGTCATTTGACGCCATGAAAATTTGTGTACACAGTCTAGACACTCTAATCTCCATAATGTATACAATATTACACAGATTTATGCATCTCTTTTAAAATATGAAGTAAATAAGATATCTCCAATTTTGTAATTTTAAAAAAAGAATTATAAAATGTTAGAAAATATTTTCTGTACTTGTGTGAATAATTATAGTGATAAGCATAGTTTGTCAAAATTGTTTTGGAGATGTCAGTGCAAATTTTGTGTGATTTTGAAAAACAGTATAAATCCACCTGCTACAGTTTTGTCTTTAAGGATACATCAGCTTGCAGTTGTACCTGTGGCCATGTAACTATGCAATTTAATGTCCATAGTAGTGGTGGCTGCATTTTACTTAGGTGGCACAGTGGCTCTGTGTGCATGGAGTTTGTATGTTCTTCTGTGCTTGGTCAGTTTCATCTGGGTACTCCGGTTTCCTCCCACAATCCAAAGACATGCAATTTAAGCTAATTGGCATTTTCAAATTGCTCATGTATGTACCATCATTTTTGTCCAGGCCTGTTCCATGAGTTTATTTTTTAGAATAATTCTGTTGAAGCATGGTTGAAAAGCAATGTCTGACTTTCATTGGTTAACATTCATAGAATTTTATTTAATTATTACTTTTGTCAGATTATTTCTGTTTTTTTTATTATTACTTTTCAAGTTATTTCTGTGACCATTGTGAGTTTTTCTTTCATTGACCGAAGGGTACCAACAATTTTGTCCACGTGTGTATGTGTGTGCCCTGTGATGGATTGGCACCCCATTCAGGGCGTACCCCGCCTCAAGAACTAAGTCACTTGGGATAGGCCCCAGGCCAACCGTGACCCTGTATACAGAATAAAGCAATATAGATGATGAGTGAGTGAGTTTTACTTAAAGCAAAACAGCTATCTGACTGTTTTTCGGCAAGCATTCATTCAGCATTGCTTCAAAGCTATATAGTAGAAAGTTATATTAGTTTTAGGTTATTAGACTTCTTCAAATACATCCTTTTATGCTTCTTTTTTAAAATTAGTTGTCCAGAATCAATATTCTGGAAACACTTCTGGCAGTATATGTATCTTGTCCTTAAGTAGAATTAAGGAACCATCCCAACAACATGTGTCTTGGGGAACTCTTCATTTTACCTTTCATGTCATCAAAGAAGAAGCAAGACATGAAGCTTGGCATGATGGTAATTTGGGTGATGTATGAAATGCACTGATGACAGCAAAACTCTAGCAGACACTTTGTGTACATGACATGACAGATTTCAGCAATGGTTGCTTACAGTTCAGAGCTTCTCGATGCTTCTGTGACTCAGCATCGGCTTGATGTGCATGAATGGTTTTGGCCGTTACTCGGTGCAATAAAACAAGATTTATCTTTTCTTTCCAATATGTAAGCACCCTATTTTCTTTGAATGTTATTCCCACATGAACCAAAAAATAAATAAAATAATGCAGAGCTGGATTCCTTTGCCTAGGAACAAATCCACTCTCCATCTTCCTCTCTGTAAGCCTGTTGTCATGGGAACATGAGTGAAGGATATTTTCCTGGCTTTTCTTTTTTTCTTCTTCTTCTTCAAATGTCTTCATTAAATATTATACTAAATATCCGATCAGTTCAAAGTGCCAACATTCATCCATTTTTCATAAATTGCAGGTGAAAAATCCAATTGATGGCAAATGCACTTTTTCAGACTGTGTGCAGTACGGACCACTGTGTGATCATCACATCCATGCAGGCAAATCGGGTAATTTGGTAAAGGCAGGCTGCTGTACTGAAAATGTTCCACCGCCTGTTAGGAATGTCTTGAGGTTGTGTCGTTTTAAAAAACTCTCTGTTGCTATGCTCTGAAAACTGAAAGGATGGGAAATGTATTACTGCCCTGAATGCCCTGAATGCCCCTGCTCTTTATGAGCACACGGCAGATTACTGGTGCAAGATTGAAACAGCAACACACAGCAGTGTTATAGTCCTAGACACTTAACAATCATAGCAAATCAAAATCTCTGACATTCCACTACACTACTTCACACTATCTTTATAATCTCAACTACAACCGAGGTAAGTACAACAACAAATACTCCTCCTCCTACTACTGCTACTACTATTACTACTACTGTTACTTCTATCCTCCTACACTAATGTGTAGTGTGTAATGTCTAATGTGTAACTGCTACTCACTACTACCCCCCTCCCCCTCCTCTTGCTATGACTATTGCTTCTATACTCCTACTCCTAATGTTACTGCTACTCATCTCCCCCTAATCCTCCTCCTCCTCCTCCTCCTCCTACTACTACTATTATTATTTCTATCCTCCTCCTCCTAATGTTACTGCGACTCACTGCTACTCTTCCTCCCCCCTCCCCCTCATCCTCCTTTTACTTCTATCCTCCTCCTCTTCCTAATGATACTGCTACTTACTGTATCATCCTCCTCCTCCTCTTTCTACTACTACTCCTATACTCCTACTCCTAATGTTACTTGTACTCCTCCTCTCCCTCCTCCTCCTCCTTCTATCATCCTACTCCTAATGTTACTGCTGCTCATCCTCCTCATCCTCCTTCTCCTACTACTACTATGCTTACGACTACTATGACGATTAATACTCTACTATTGTTACTGGTACCGCTACTACAATTGTTTCTGCTACAGAAACTATAGTTACTACTACCCCAACCGTTTGTAAGGCAACTATACCCTGACCAACAGCAACCGCAAACAGAATACAGTCGATTCTCATTACAACACACCCTGTTTACAGCAAACACAAGGATACAACATACTGATCAGCATGTCCCGAAATTCACTAACGCATTTTCCATTTATAATGATTACTTTACAGTTCACCGTCACACACTCATTTTCTATACCAATTTATCCTGTATTCAGGGTCACGGGGAGCCTGGAGCCTATCCCAAGAGGCTTAGGGCACAAGGCTGGGAACACCCTGGACAGGATGCCAATCCATCGCAGGGCACACACATACATTTACACACTACGGGCAATTTGGGAACGCCAATTAGCCTAATCTGCATATCTTTGGACTGTGGGAAGAAACCGGAGTACCCGGTGGAAACCCACCATGGGAGAACATGCAAACTCCATGCACATAGAGACTCGAGCCTGGCCGGGAATCAAGCATCTTGGAGGTGCAACGCGACAGTGCTAACCATTACGCCACCGTACCGCCTCTTTACAATTCACATAGAGGATTATTTTAAAGAGAACCAAATAACATGCTATACAGATTCAGCATCAGCTGTAGCATTTTTAGAGTGAACAACATCATCAAACCATAATATAGAAATTCATTGTTACATGTGTGCCATCTACCTGACCACACGCGGTTAAAACGGAGGCAGGAGTAGCATATAGATTTCTGCAGGCTAATCTTCATTATCAACTAGTTTATGTACACAAATTGATACAGTGAATGACCTGACAATCTTTTTGAATCCACAGCCATGTTTTATGTTCTTCCGCCAGTAGCCCACTGAAACAGTTTATTTTATGTGTTTTTTAAGGTATATACAATATTTTACACAAATGTTAATTGTTTATTTACATATACAGTATCTTTTTCTTAGATTGGCTCTTGAGAAGGGTTCTGCAAGTTCCAACATGTTTGTTGGAACGAGATTTAACAGCAGTAATGTACCGAGAAAAACGCCTATGTTGGCTCCAGGGTAGAATATTGTTTGCTGTTCAGTCATCGGCTTAACTGCTAGAAGTCGCCATTTGACTGACGTGTGGTCGTCATCGTTGTGTCAACATAAGAAGTTACAGGATTTTTATCTTGCGAAGCAACAATGCTACAATGTCACTTTAGTCATATTCATATGCAAGCATTGTTCTGAATTACACCCAACCAAATACCAACATGGTCGTCCAACATCGGCAAATAACGCTGCTGCAATGTGAAGACAACTAAAACAGGGACTACAACAGTACTACACTACTACTACAACTACTAGTAGTAGTGTTACTACTACTAGCACTATTGTTACTGCTACAACGACTAGTACTGTTACTGCAGTTACTATTTTTTACTGCTATTACTGCTATAACTACTCATATTATTCTTGCTGCAACATCAGTTACTACTGCTACTACAACAGGGCCAAAACATGGGATTGGTTCTGAAAAGTGTCTCACCTAGGTGAAACGTGAATTTTCAGATAATATCATATAACACTATTTTCATAACACCTAATGCTTCTTATCTCCTGATTCATGCTTCATTGTTTTGTACATTTGCATACACATTTTTTTTTTTTTCAGATAAAAAGAACATGTTTGCTAAATACAATTTCATGCCCTTTTATGTAGTTTCTGAAACTTTTTTAAAATTAAAAAATACTTGGCCAATTTAGATTTCACATGAAAGGACATGAACCTGAAAAAGTGTTAAGATATTGTTAAGTTAAGATATTGCAACATGAATTTGACATGGTTACGGACACTACGGATTTTTAGCTTTTTAAGCTTTTATCAAAAACCGAAATGCTTTAATTTAAGCAACAATTCTTACAGGTCATATGCTTCTAGAAACTTACCCAAATTTCAGTGTCATTACTCATAGTAATATTAATAATTTCTAATTATTTTTTATTATTATTATTGTTTGTGGTGGCTTAATGGGCTTTGGTTATGAAGGTCAGGGGTTCAAGCCCAAACTCTACCATGCTACAACTGCCTCTACTGCCACTATTAGTGTTACTACCTCTACCTCTCCCACTGCTGCACAATAGCCCTAATGTAGCCAAAAGTCTAGGCACACTCATCAGCATAGTTAAGTCAGCATAGATAATGGTAAGATTATTTAGTCGTTAACCCACTGTGATTTATGCTCCAGTACACACAGTACAATCCTGCATATGCAAATATACAAGTTTCACATCCATTTTGTGAAAGAAAAAAAACACACACGCACACACACACACACTTAGTAGCCAATGAAATGCTGAATTCATCCATTAAACCCCTGTATACTGAACTCACACTCATCTGTGCTAAGCTGGTACACATTTGGTATTGTGTCTAATCATGAAGAACTGTAATGTGTTTTTCCCATCTCCTTACTTCTGCAGCCTAATTTCACTGAGGACTGACTGCACTGAGCACTGATTCCCCTGTAACCTTTAACAGCACTACAGTAAGGTGACATTTCTGTTGCCTCTGTTCAGCACACACTGTATTGGTCATGGCATTTGAATAGCTCGAATAGGTTGCAGTCGTGTCCCACATCTTGACCTCACTCTACTTCACCTATAGACTCAGAAACAGCAGGTGTTGGATATCTTTGTTAAGGCCAGAAGGACTCACATATACCGAACCACCTTGTATCAAAGGACAATGGTGGACATTTAAGATCAGGTTATGTAAAATGGTCAGGAAGTAAAGTGCTTGATTTTTCTAAACACAGATTACCCTCAGCACTACATTAAATAGGCTTCTTTGCAGCAGAATACTGCCCAACCAGACCTGTTATGTTGCATTTTATCACATTTTCTGTTTTACAAAACATTGACAAGAGTGTTGATCGTTTCCTGTGGTCCAGTATATAGTGTCTTCACAGTTATCTATCCAGCTCCTAGGGTCACATCTCCCTTCTAGTGGATCGCTCGTTAGTCTGAAGGCCTTACTAATGGCAACGCAGTAATTGGAGCCATAAATAAGGCGGCCTCCGATGAGCTTCCATCACCTCAGCACAAAAGGAATGCCACTGACCGATAAAAGAGACGTGTTTAATCAACGGCACAGTCGGCCGGGATGATAAAACCCCTGTTACTATGCAGCACAGACACTGGGAGACAGTCATGCCTGGCACTGCGTATGCTGAGCAGAGATTTATTACCTCCCTCACTGAATCCCAACGGCATAAGAAAAGAGGGCCTGAGTCAAGGTATTCTCTATTTAGCTCTTACAATTAATCAGCATACTCATATGATTAATGATTAGGTTTGGCCCCAAGAGAGGTATGTAGAATCTTGTGTAGGTGGTATATTGTAAACCTGGAGATGCTAACAAGACATTCCTAGCAGGAAGTAACAAACAAACAAACAAAAAAAAGAATTTCCTCATGAAAACAGATGTGAGCAAAAACAACAGTGAAAAATTATCATGAAAAAGCAAGTGGCTTCTACTTTATAATAAATAGCTCCTCGATCTTTTTTTTGTTGCTGTTTTGATAACTAAATAAGTCAAAACATTCAGTTGAGGTACCATTTGTGTCCCACTGATATTATCTTTACACATAGACTATATAAAAAATGGACAAACTCTCCATTATATCGCCCATAGGTTTCCTGAAGAGCAGTTTTTAAGTTCAAGTTAAATTAGCGCTTTGATTGCCACCATCTTGAATCGAGCTGACTCCTCCTAAATCCCAGTTTAACCATAAATGGGCAAATGGTGGCACGAACAGAGCCTTGATGTTTGTTTTTAAAAAAATGCCTATTTACCTCAGTTACTACAAGCTGGATAGCTTAGCTTTAGATTGTAAAGGAGACAGTGTCTCCTCTACATTTCTTGCAGTAAGAATATCTACAACAATTCCAGTTTGCTGATTAGCTAAAGTGATACATAGCAGACAGCTAGTGGTTTGATTCCTGCAATGCAGCTGTCAATCAAATAAAATATTTACACACGTGGACAAAATTGTTGGTACCCTTCAGTCAATGAAAGAAAAACTCACAATGGTCACAGAAATAACTTTAATCTGACAAAAGTAATAATAAATAAGAATTTTATGAATGTTAACCAATGAAAGTCAGACATTGCTTTTCAACCATGCTTCAACGGAATTATAAAAAAAAATTAACTCATGGAGCAGGCCTGGACAAAAATGATGGTACCCCTAACTTAATAGTTTGTTGCACAACCTTTTGAGGCAATCACTGCAATCAAACGATTCCTGTAACCGTCAATGAGACTTCTGCACCTCTCTGCAGGTATTTCGGCCCACTCCTCATGAGCAAGCTGCTCCAGTTGTTTCTGGTTTGAAGGGTTACAGGAATCGTTTGATTGCAGTGATTGCCTCAAAAGGTTGTGCAACAAACTATTAAGTTAGGGGTACCATCATTTTTGTCCAGGCCTGTTCCATGAGTTTATTTTTTTAAATAATTCTGTTGAAGTATGGTTGAAAAGCAATGTCTGACTTTCATTGGTTAACATTCATAGAATTTTTTAAAATTATTACTTGTCAGATTAAAGTTATTTCTGTGACCATTGTGAGTTTTTCTTTCATTGACCGAAGGGTACCAACAATTTTGTCCACGTGTGTATAATTATGCACAATCTTCTGGCATAATATAATTTTAACTGATGACTTACATAAAAATTCACCCCTGTACAGTTTTCCCAAATGGGAAATCTCAAGTCAAGTAGGCTTTTATTGTTATTTCAACCATATACAGTTCACAGTGAAACGAAACAACGCTCCTCCAAGACCAAGGTGCTACATACAACATAAATGAACACTGTAAATGAGCAAAACTAGCCAAGAAACCTCATAGCTAACTAGCTAACACAACAATTTAACCCCTTAAATTAACAAAACTAGCTAAGAACTATACAAAAAGGGAAAAAAGACAGCACTATCTATGGAAACATTTTTTTTCTTCATTTTTTGTACCAGGCTAGAAACGGTTATTTCTGTGTAAAGCTGTTAATTAGGGCCCAAGCACTGAGTGCGCAGGGCCCTATTGTTCTTCTAAGGATTATTATTAGGGCCCAAGCACTGAGTGCGCAGGGCCCTCTTGTTTTCGTTAGGATTATTTTTTTTTTTTTTATTTTTTATTTTTTTATTATTTTTCTTTCAATCATCCGGGCACTTTCGGACCTCTTAACATACTCAAAAACTCACCAAAATTTGCACACAGATTGGAATCTGCGGCCAACAGGTCCTCAGTGGGGCTCGGCCCGGGGCGTCGCACACGCCCCGCACAGCGCCCCCTACAGAGTCTTGCCTTATAGCTCAGACACACTTGCACGTATACTTATAAAACTCGGTGTACATTTAGATCTCATCAAACTAAACAAGTTTCGCGCTGCATGTCATCAGGTCTAATCAACAGGAAGTGAGTTATTTTGAGTTGTTTGCAAAACGCACCCAATGGAATGTGATAAACTCCTCCTAGGAAATTTTTCCAATTCGCACCAAACCAGCTAAATATGATCTAAACAAGTTGCCGATGCAAAATTGCAGAGATCTTTTTGATACCTCGAACGGTTCGGCCGTGGCGACGCTTTAAAATTATGGCGAATAAAATGAAACAGGAAGTGGCTAATAACTTCTGTGTACATTAAGTTATGCACATGAAACTTCACAGGTATGTTAAGAGTAGGAAGCTGATCACATCATATGACGATCATGAGTCTATGTCATAGCGCCACCAAGTGGCAGCAGGAAGTGTGTCACTTTTGGAAATCAGTAATATTTTGTCCTTTACTTTCACCTGATTTGGTTCAAAATCAGTCAGAATAATGAAAAGACATGGGTCATTTGAAATCATGGAGGATTTTTTTTCTAATTTGAATCGTCTTGCTATGGTGACGATTTAACTCAAGAAAAAATCGAAGACAACTATTTTTCTCATATCTTACGAGTGGAAAGACCTACGGGTCCCAAATTGTATGGGTGTAGACTCTCACTGATTGTGAGGAAGCCCTGAGAGCCTGGAGCCCGGGCGTGCCACAGGGCCTGTACAGCGCCCCCTGGAACTTTGTAAAGTTTAAGCTGCATAACTCATATCCACTTTCACATATATGAATGAGACCCAGTATAAATTTAGATCTCATTGAGATGAACAACTTGCATACCCCATGTCATGGAATCCGCTGAACAGGAAGTCAGTTATTTGGCGTTGTTTGAAAAACGCACCCATTGGAATGTGATCTACTACTCTTACAGGATTAATAGGTTTTTGACCAAACAGGGTCTAATACCATCTCAAGACATTGAGGATGTAATATTGTGAAGGGCTGGTTGATATCTTAAACGGGTCGGCCGTGGCGAGCCCTTAAACCTACGGCGAATAACAGGAAACAGGAAGTGGCTAATAACTTCTGTATAAATTGAGTGACGTTCATCAAACCTCAGCAGTAGGTTAAGAGAAGAAACCTGCTTACAGTGACATGGGTCCCGTGAGTCTCAGTCATAGCGCCACCAACTGGCAGCAGAAAGTGTCTACTTTTAGAAATTAAATTCTTTTGTGACTAATTTTCAGCAAATTGGCTTCAAAATCAGGCACAATAATTGGAAGACACGGCTGATGTCACACTGTAAAGGACTTTTTGATACGTTGAATAGTGTTGATATGGCAACATATAATTTTGAGCAAATATAAGATACTTATATCCACCAAGTGGAAAGTCCTAATGTGCCCAAACATTTTAGGTAGAAGGAACAACTGCTTCTGAGTAGATTTCTTGAGTTTCATGTTTTTGTGATGCTCATACAGCTCCCAACAATTTTTACAGTATATTTATCAGCCTTGGTCTGAACTGTGTCCACTGACTCCTGCAGTAATAAAATATGTCCAGTAGATGGCAGTAGTAGGCAGTTATTCTGCAGTCAGGTCTTTCCCCTTTTCCTTTACTATGCCTTCATGTTTACTATTTCAACATATGCAGAAATTATAAAAAATAAACAATACAAACATTTAAATTGCCCACTGTACAACATACACACACACATTATATGTGACATCACATTCAGGAACATCCTTAAACTTACACCGATAAATTATTTATCACACACATCACTAATGTTGGGTCATTTGAAATCATGACGGATTTTTTTCTAATTTGAATCGCGTTGCTATGGTGACGATTTAACTCAAGAAAAAATCGAAGAAAATTATTCTTCTCATATCTTACAAGTGGAAAGACCTACGGCTCCAAAATTGTATGGGTGTAGACTCTCACTGATTGTGAGGAAGCCCTGAGAGCCTGGAGCCCGGGCGTGCCACAGGGCCTGTACAGCGCCCCCTGGAACTTTGTATAGTTTAAGCTGCATAACTCATATCCACTTTCACATATATGAATGAGACCCAGTATAAATTTAGATCTCATTGAGGTGAACAACTTGCATAACCCATGTCATGGAATCCGCTGAACAGGAAGTCGGTTATTTTGCGTTGTTTGAAAAACGCACCCATTGGAATGTGATATACTACTCTTACAGGATTCATATGTTTTTGACCAAACAGGGTCTAATATAATCTCAAGACATTGAGGATCTAATATTGTGAACGGCTGGTTGATATCTTAAACGGGTCGGCCGTGGCGAGCCCTTAAAAATACGGCGAATAACAGGAAACAGGAAGTGGCTAATAACTTCTGTATAAATTGAGTGACGTTCATCAAACCTCAGCAGTAGGTTAAGAGAAGAAACCTGCTCACAGTGACATGGGTCCCGTGAGTCTCAGTCATAGCGCCACCAACTGGCAGCAGAAAGTGTCTACTTTTAGAAATTAAATTCTTTTGTGACTAATTTTCAGCAAATTGGCTTCAAAATCAGGCACAATAATTGGAAGACACGGCTGATGTCACACTGTAAAGGACTTTTTGATACGTTGAATAGTGTTGATATGGCAACATATAATTTTGAGCAAATATAAGATACTTATATCCACCAAGTGGAAAGTCCTAATGTGCCCAAACATTTTAGGTAGAAGGAACAACTGCTTCTGAGTAGATTTCTTGAGTTTCATGTTTTTGTGATGCTCATACAGCTCCCAACAATTTTTACAGTATATTTATCAGCCTTGGTCTGAACTGTGTCCACTGACTCCTGCAGTAATAAAATATGTCCAGTAGATGGCAGTAGTAGGCAGTTATTCTGCAGTCAGGTCTTTCCCCTTTTCCTTTACTATGCCTTCATGTTTACTATTTCAACATATGCAGAAATTATAAAAAATAAACAATACAAACATTTAAATTGCCCACTGTACAACATACACACACACATTATATGTGACATCACATTCAGGAACATCCTTAAACTTACACCGATAAATTATTTATCACACACATCACTAATGTTCACACACAGACTCACACACCATACACACAAACATCTACAAACAAACACACACACACACACCATATACACAAACTCACACAAGCACATTTACTCGTCACACACAGACTGACACATCTACATGTCACACACCTCTCTCCCTCACTCTCTCTCTCTCTCTCTCACACACACACACACACACACACACACACACACACACACACACACACACACACACACACACACACACACACACACACACACACAGGACAAGCCAAAGACTGATCCAGCATCAGCATCAAATAAATCCCATTGCGTGTCATACTCAAACTTGACCTCACATCACATCACTGTCACACACCTCTCTCCCTCACTCTCACACACACATCACACATTTTGATATCTCAAACGTATCAGCCGTGATAATGTCTTAAACTTACACCTAACAATTATTAATAACACACACATCACTAATATTAACACACAGATGCAGACACCATACACACAAACATGCACAAACACAAGCACACATCACTAATGTTAACACACTAAATAAACACACACACAAACACAAAGATATCTCACACACATGCATGCACACACACAAACAAGTACACTCGTACATCACACACATGCACACACATTATAACATCACAAATTGTAACACTCACACACTCACATCTCTGTCTCACACACCCTCACGCAGAAACACACACACCCATTAACAAGTCACATATCTTAAACATACTAACACACACTACTGTTAACACAGACTTACACACCACACACACACACTCATTATATTCAGTGACACAGACAGTGACATCACATTCAGGAACATCCTTAAACTTACACCGATAAATTATTCATAACACACATCACCAATATTAACACACAGACTCACACACCATACACACACACACACACACACACCATATACACAAACTCACACAAGCACATTTACTCGTCACACACAGACTGACACATCTACATGTCACACACCTCTCTCCCTGACTCTCTCTCACACACACACACACACACACACACACACAAACACATCACATCACATCACTGTCACACACCTCTCTCCCTCACTCTCACACACACATCACACATTTTGATATCTCAAACGGGTCAGCCGTGATAATGTCTTAAACTTACACCCAACAATTATTAATAACACACATCACTAATATTAACACACAGATGCAGACACCATACTCACAAACATGCACAAACACAAGCACACATCACTAATGTTAACACACTAAATAAACACACACACAGAAACACACACACACACACACACACACACACACACAAAAAAACACCTCTCACACACACGCACACACATGCATGCACACACAAACAAATACACTCGTACAATACACAAATGAGCACCTACATAAACACACATTATAACATCACAAATTATAACACTCACACACTCACATCTCTGTCTCACACACCCTCACGCAGAAACACACACATCCACTAACAAGTCACATGTCTTAGACATACTAACACACACATCACTAATGTTAACACACAGACTCACACACCACACACACACAAACACGCAAAAACACATTTACTCATCAGAGACAGACTGACACATTAACTAGTCACACACACACACACACACACACACACACACACATATTTAGGGCCCAAACTGATATTAGCCCAGTATGATGTGTGACGTTCGGTGTGCAAGTTCCGCGGTGAAACCGGGTGCCAATGACTTTTTCGAGCTTTTGACACACTCGAATAACACGCAGGTTGTGCGGTGCGCCCGGGGTGGGGACCGCGCCCGTTGCTTGGGCCCGTCATCGTTGCTTGCAATTTTTCTTTTTTTTTTTTTTATTATTATTTTTCTTTCAATCATCCGGGCACTTTCGGGCCTCTTAACATACTCAAAAACTCACCAAAATTTGCACACAGACTGGAATCTGCGGCCAACAGGTCCTCAGTGGGGCTCGGCCCGGGGCGTCACACACGCCCCGCACAGCGCCCCCTACAGAGTCTTGCCTTATAGCTCAGACACACTTGCACGTATACTTATAAAACTCGGTGTACATTTAGATCTCATCAAACTGAACAAGTTTCGCGCTGCATGTCATCAGGTCTAATCAACAGGAAGTGAGTTATTTTGAGTTGTTTGCAAAACGCACCCAATGGAATGTGATAAACTCCTCCTAGGAAATTTTTCCAATTCGCACCAAACCAGCTAAATATGATCTAAACAAGTTGCCGATGCAAAATTGCAGAGATCTTTTTGATACCTCGAACGGTTCGGCCGTGGCGACGCTTTAAAATTATGGCGAATAAAATGAAACAGGAAGTGGCTAATAACTTCTGTGTACATTAAGTTAGGCACATGAAACTTTACAGGTATGTTAAGAGTAGGAAGCTGATCACATCATATGACAATCATGAGTCTATGCCATAGCGCCACCAAGTGGCAGCAGGAAGTGTGTCACTTTTAGAAATCAGTAATATTTTGTCCTTTACTTTCACCTGATTTGGTTCAAAATCAGTCAGAATAATGAAAAGACATGGGTCATTTGAAATCATGACGGATTTTTTTCTAATTTGAATCGCGTTGCTATGGTGACGATTTAACTCAAGAAAAAATCGAAGAAAATTATTCTTCTCATATCTTACAAGTGGAAAGACCTACGGCTCCAAAATTGTATGGGTGTAGACTCTCACTGATTGTGAGGAAGCCCTGAGAGCCTGGAGCCCGGGCGTGCCACAGGGCCTGTACAGCGCCCCCTGGAACTTTGTATAGTTTAAGCTGCATAACTCATATCCACTTTCACATATATGAATGAGACCCAGTATAAATTTAGATCTCATTGAGGTGAACAACTTGCATAACCCATGTCATGGAATCCGCTGAACAGGAAGTCGGTTATTTTGCGTTGTTTGAAAAACGCACCCATTGGAATGTGATATACTACTCTTACAGGATTCATATGTTTTTGACCAAACAGGGTCTAATATAATCTCAAGACATTGAGGATCTAATATTGTGAACGGCTGGTTGATATCTTAAACGGGTCGGCCGTGGCGAGCCCTTAAAAATACGGCGAATAACAGGAAACAGGAAGTGGCTAATAACTTCTGTATAAATTGAGTGACATTCATCAAACCTCAGCAGTAGGTTAAGAGAAGAGCCCTGCTCACAGTGACATGGGTCCCGTGAGTCTCAGTCATAGCGCCACCAACTGGCAGCAGAAAGTGTCTACTTTCAGAAATTAAATTCTTTTGTGGCTAATTTTCAGCAAATTGGCTTCAAAATCAGGCACAATAATTGGAAGACACGGCTGATGTCACACTGTAAAGGACTTTTTGATACGTTGAATAGTGTTGCTATGGCAAGGTAAAATTTTAAGGAAAAGCTAGGATACTCATATCCAACAAGTGGAAAGTCCTAATGTCTCCAAACATTTTACATAGAAGGTACAACTGGTTCTGAGTAAATTTCTTGAGTTTCACGATTTTGTTATGCTCATACGCCTCCCAACAATAT